>VDFB02017234.1:0-80111 GCA_007258455.2 Sequoia sempervirens
AATCCTTGAGAAAGAGAGTGGAGGAAGAAAAAATGAAGATAACAAAGGATAATAAGGATGAAATTGTATTTGAAATATGGACTAAGGTTAATGCTAACCTAGAAAAAATGACCCCAAAAAAGGGAAGAGAAATTGTAAAAAAGTGGATGTTTGTTACAAGGATGGGATAAATGAACTACAATTATTTTAACACTATCAAGAGACAAGGGGGTGACAAACCAATATTTTCCTTTGAGGAATAGGAAAAATGCACTATATTTTTGGCCAAGTTTCAATCCAAGGCATGAGACCTTTGAAATTCCAATTATTTTTCCTTAGACCAACAAACCTTAGGTGATCAATTATATGAATCAATTGACTTGCACCTTAACTATTAAAAGATTGGAAGATACCAGCTCCCTACAAGTAGTAACATTGATTGTGAATACAACTATTTTCACTAATGAAACTGTAAAAAAAATAGAAATAGGCATGACTAAAGTAAATTATTTATTTGTATAAAGCTTCAAGAGAAAGTTAATATTGTTACAGGACTACTTCGACATCCTCAAACCATGGTGGGGGATAAGTAAAATCAAGAGAATATACCTATGACCCTAGAGGTAAACAAGTTGAAGAAGGAGGTCATTGAGAGGAAATAGGTAGAGAGGAAGACAATGATGGAAGTGAGAAATATTCTAAGATGTTGCTTATAGCCTATTTCCAATTATAGGTTATCTTGCATTTTAGGCCATCTTAAAAATTATACTTTGAATGGCTATTATACAATTCTTATTATTCATGTCATTCATATCTAGGTAAAGGCTTGGCTCAAGAGTCTTGAAGATGTTTGGTTCCCAAGGACAAATTTAATTGAGAAGATGATTCAGATGGGAAATTTTAACATTAATGCTCCTATTAAATTATTTTTTACTCTAGAGAACTCAAGTACAATCGAGGATATTATGGAGCTATAAATGAGAGTTATCAACTAGGTATGGAGCACTCTTTGGAATTTTTTGACTATAATCATCCAATATTAAGGTTAAAATCTTGTTTGAGGATAAAGTGGTAAAGGCTTATAAGGCATGGAGAACTATGTTCAACAATATCTTATCTCCCATCATGATTTTATTCTTGTAGAATATACTATAAATATGAATAAATTCAATGCTCCTATGGATGATTTGATAAATTTAAAGGCAATCCTGATAATGTTTTTTGAATTTTTAAAGAGGTGGACCAAGGAGGAATATTATTCTCATTTGAATCATGTCAACAGAATTCTAGCATCTCCTTGACCTTCAGAAATACATTTGCAACATGAGTGGAAAAGTATAATTGACATGTCATGTGCCCAATCAATTTTGTCTCATCATGAAAATCAAAGGAATATCTTTCAAAACAACTTATACAATTTTTTGTCTTCTAGCACTACCTCTTTTTTTTACTTTATAAATCAGTTGTAATGGTTTTGGTTTGATCCTTTGGACAAGTTCTCAAGTAAAAATATGACATCTATCCATGGCTTTAAGTTTGTTTGCTTCCTTCTATTTATAAAAGGGATTTCTAAGCTCATTTTGAAGGATCTTTGATATTTTTTGTAAGTAGAGAGCTGTATCTTAGTCTAATTTGTCTTGTCTAGGTTTTCTTAGGAAAAGAGAGTGAATGCAAATGTTAAAATATTTGTATAGTAATAATACATTTTCAAAGAATCAACTATAATTATCTCTACTATATATTTTTCTCTTATGAATAAAATTGATTGAGGATATTTTGAGTTTCATCTCAATGCTTTAACACCCACACTAGATATTGATCGAACTACCTCACAATGTTCTAAACCCAACTTTTGATTATGATGTAATGAATATTTCTTTTATGGATTCTCTTAAATTAATAGAGTAAATTTTTATATCTAAAATATTGAGAATTTCAAGATGTTCAAAGATTGTTAAGAAGAATTGTATATGAATCTATATTCATAAAATATTATTGTAAGACAATAATGAATAATTTTATTAATTTTTTTTAGGTTGTTGTTTAGAAAACATTTGCATGATATGTTGACTTAGTTTTGAAGGATTTAGGGCCCCAATCTAAGTTATAATGCCAGTTACAATTCTAAGTTCATTTAAAATGAAGATTATTTGAATTATATTTATTTTTTCTTTAGCTTCACATATATACTCAAAGCCAATAATTCATAAGTCTAATAATTTATCTTATTATGATAGATCTCCATGCAATTCTTAGCAAATTTCATTAGAAAATATTTGTTAAATCAATATCGTGATATTAATTGAGTGATAATCCATTGATATTGTTAAGGGTTACCCCCTTAGGTCTCAAAAAACCTAAAGTGTAGAGGAGAGTAGTAATATAGCTATCTCTTGTTCATTGTCCAACTACTTGAAATATTTAAGCATAAGAATTGGCTATTCTTTAGAGGATTTCAAGCATCTAGTTGGAATAAAAACAAACCAACAAATTGGCAACTCTTTTGGGGAACTCACTTAAAAAATTCAAGTCTAGTAGTTGTTCATGCATAGAGTGTAATAACTTATTATATCTAAATATTTTTGTTTTCTAAAGTTTCTATAAACGTAATTAGTTGTGTTTGTGTCTCACAAGTTATTTAAAAGTGAAAAATAGGAAAATGTGTGGGTTCTTTTCTTTCTATTGGAACGAGGAGTTCATCATTAATTTTACTATAAATAGAAAGGGAAAAATCGGACCTGTCATGCGGGTATGTGTAGATCATCATGTAAAAAAATAGACCCTTAATGGCAAAAAATTCAGAAAAATCAGAGTTAGGCAACTTGACATAAAAATTTGAATAAGTTATATATATTATTTCAAAAATATGTAACAATAGAATATGTAGAAAATTGAATGTAGTTTCTAACTACTAGCTATTCCATAAGATTATTTGACAAAGTAATTATGACAGTCTCAATCTAAACAAAAATGAAATTCATTTTTTATTTTTTTAATCTTATAGTATGTGAAGCATAGAATGTGACGCATGTTTTGGATTCAAAAAATATGATATCGTTTGAAAGTTATAAATATTTTTCAATGAGCCTATCAATCAGGACTTTAGTCATAATTTGAATAGAAAATGAATAATAATTACTTATTAAATTCAAAGTGAAACATAATTTATATTGGTGGAAAGCCTGGAATCTCCATTAAAAACCCTTTTTGTTTCATGAATTTTTGCTTAAAAAAATTTTGTCGGCCACATACCCATCATATTGCCACTTTTTGGCCCATCATGATCCTGCACATACCCATGCACCTATTTTCCTCTATTTCATTAGGAAAAAGACATCCCTTGAGCCAAGGTTGACTTTCAACCCTTAGGTGAGTCAACCTTGAAGGAAATCTTGTTGTTTTCCTTATGATCTAAGAAAGGGAAGATTTGCTAAAATAACAATTTTGAGAGGACTAAAAATAGAAAATTAACCAAAAAATGCAATGCAACACATGGAATCAAAAGATTAAAACTTAATCTATCAGAACTTGCAACTTTCAGACAAATCTGAGAAGGTTTAGTATTTTTGCACCTTTCATCAAAATATTGCTACTAAGAGCTACAAAGTGTCCTCTGAGATAGATTTTCCTTAGGGTGAATGGGTCTTTATAGGGATCTCTAAATCAGTTTCTGAGTCCTTTGGTCCTATGTCTACACTCCCAAATTCTTTGGATTTCATAGTCAATGAGTGAAAAATAAATCCTATAGGTGAGTTTCCATGGATTGATGACAACTTTGACAACTTTTCCAAGTTTTCACTTTGAGAGATCTTCAATCCTTCTTCAACCTAAGATATTCAACACAAACACAAGAGGGAAAAAATGTTTGTTTTTGGTCAATGGGGGTTTTGGTAATGAAACCTCAAATTGAAACAATGAAACATAAAAGGAAAAATGAATGAATAAGTGCTATGTTGCAACTCACCAAACCCTTGATTTGAAACCCTTTAAGGACTACAACTTAGTATATCTTGCAAGAAATGACTTGATTGTTGATGTGATCTTGATTTGATAGCTTGAATCTTGATTTGAAACTTGAAACTTACATCACAATGTTAACTCCAAAAACATGCATGATGATTGAGATCTTGATTGCTCCAATAAATTCTTGATAAATTTGCTCTTGAACACCTTTGACCAAATCTTAGCTCTTGTGAATTTGCTCCAAAATTTCTAGGATTTCTTAGGATTTGAATTGATTAAAAAGACCTTGCTTTTATAGACAATTTTCTAATTTCTCAAAAATTAAACATTACAACCTGACATTTGAATATGAATTCAAGATGATGAAAATGCCACCAAAAAATATTTAAAATATGAATTTATAACTTAAACGAGGCCCATTTTCCCAAGGTTGAATGGGTCCTAACCTAGATAATCAAGGTTTTGAATTTCAGGGGTGTTAATAATGATAAATGCATTAATTAAATCACACTTCCACCTTTGTAAATTGCATTTAATTAGGCTTGTAAATGAAAAATTAAGGAAATTAGAGGCTTAATCAATTCCATTTAAACTAGGGGACCTAAACATAGTGTGAAATGTAAAGGAGTACATTTTTTGACATTACATTTAGCCCCCACTTTTGTGAGAGGATGAGCCCATGCTCAAACTCACACTAAAGTACAATCAAACAATCATCAAGGGACGTCTAATTGTACAATCATTGGATAGGTAAGACAATAAAGGTCAAGGAGGATGATTAAGCCTCCAAGATCTAAGATCTCATGACAAACCAACAAAGGCCTAAAGAGACACATACCTTTTTCAAATATGCAATAGCAAAACAAAATACACAAGCATACAATGTCAAAATTAGGAGAGGAGAGAGAGGGAGATTAAGCCTCAAATTTTTGTTCATCTAGATATGGATCAAGCCTTAGCTATTTTTCCAAAAACATTTACAAGTGGAAACCTATTGTCCACTATGCAAACCAAAATTCACTCACATGGGCTAGTGAATATTTGTTGTCCACTAGGTGAGCCCTAAAAAGTGGCTAATGGGGAGGTTGTGCCTCTGTCTAGGCTCTCATTATACTAAACATACCAAAATTCTACCACGAAAATGGTCACAAGTGTAGAAAGTTGTGTTATGCTAGGCACTCATGAAAAAGGATGCACTATCAAGCAAGTTGTGTTATGCTTGGTGGCCTTGAAAAACATAAAGGCTCCACTAGAAAGCAAGTTATGTTATTCTTGGTGGACTTGAAACATGTAATAGGATATTCAAAGGGGTTATTCTTAGTTCATGAAAGGTCTCACCCTAGGGAACATCATGCCTAATGTCTCTAAGAGAGTACTAGTCAAGGATACAAGATTCACAACTTAGGGAATGCAATCCATAGCATCACCACTAAGATGAATTTCATATGCTTACAAAGATCACAATATTGAAGGACATCAAAATCAATGATACCATCAAGAAGACACATCACGTGAAGTAATAATATTGTAGTTTGAAGTGAACAATGAGTGGGGGTGTGTATGCCTACACTTTAAAGAAATAGCTAAACATCATGATGTGAGAAATTACTTTAAACATACACAAAAAATGCCAATACAAGAGAGCTTTATTTGGAAAGTCTTATGTAAACATGTGTTTCCAAGTAGAGCTATGTCATATAAAGTAGGGGTAATTCCCCATATGTGAAATTCTAAGTTAACACACACATGAATCCATGGATTTGAGGTCTGCATTTTTCATTATTGCAGTGATATAATCAAGCTTGAAACCATCATCATTCCCCAGTTAACTCATGGAACAAAAAGTACTAAGGAAGGATGCCCCATAGAGAGAGAACATATAGATTCTTTTGGGTCAACATGGAAGAGACCTAGATGTCTTGAAACCTTGGGTCATCCCCAAAAGGAAAACACAAGAAAAATGTTTATGACATATAGGACAATGGAGATACAAATAGAAAAATGTCACAACATATTCGCTTCCTTTGCATCCTTGCACCAATGGAGTGACAAGGGTCATCCAAAGTAGGCTCACAAACATATAAAGACATGCCAAGTAGCATAGTAAGGGGGATCACATTACACACATCTAATCACAAATAAAATGAATGCAAAGACTAGTATGGCACATGTGAGTCAACCTATAGTAGGAATTTGCATCCCAATCTTGTTCATCATATGTGAAAGACAAATAACTAGCTAATGGGACAAAAACAATTGTCAAACTAGGACAAGGATACCTAACCCATTTCCCCCCAAGGGAAAAATGTGGTCCAAAAATGGATGATTATATGATGCTCCTTACAAAAAAGGAAATATGATTACATAAAGAAAAGTTCATACCCTAATGCATAGTAGTGAATTGAAACACTAAAAAATGGGTTCACCAAAATGAATCAACAAGATGATGAACCAAAAACTTTCTACTAATATTTAATTCAATTATGAGGGTCATAATGTACAATTAACAATCAACAAATAAACCTAATTGATATAACAATAAAGGTAAGTTTTAAGGTGGTGAAATGATGTGTACCTATTACTTGAAAATTGCTTTTTTAGGCCTCACTAAGGAATCATTCACCCTCTGGTGAATGGGTCCCTACTAGGCTTCTAGAAAATAAATTTATAGTTCCTATTCTTCAATGTCTACACTCCCAGATCCTGGGTGTTCAGCTTTCGAAAGTCAAAAATAAATTGTGTGGAAGAATTTTCACGATCTTGCAAGAAAGATGACAACATTTATAACTTTGACAAATTTTTTTCTCCAAATGGTCTTAAACCTAAACCTTGCAATCACACATCAAAGGAGAAGAAAAGTGTTGATTTTTTAGGGAATAAGGGTTTCCTTGGTCAAACCCCATTTTGGTAATTAAACCTTATGATGAAACAATAAAACATGAAGGATGAAACATGAAATAATGATACCTTGGATGAAATTTTGGATGACAAATCTACAATCTAGCATGAAGTAGCTTCAATTAATGTAGATCTTGACCTTGCATATTGATGTGAAAGAAGGCTTGAATTGGACCTTAAATGCTGCTACATCAATATGATATCTCAACAACATGCATGATGTACTAAATATTTTACATGATGAAATTGATCTTAATTATTGTAACAATCTTCAATAAATCTACTCTTGAATTCCTTAGAAATGCTCTTGTGAACTCTTGATATCATAAATTTTCTATTAGGACTTGAATACTTGAAAGCTTAGATGAAACTATGTGAAATAACCTTATATTTATATTTATCTTAAGATTAAATCTCGAAATTCAAATAACACAAGATAACATCAGATCTAGTATTTGAAATCATTAAAATCTCACCAATACTATGTTCAAAAAGGGGTGTCCTAAGTTAAGGAGGACCCATTCGCCATAGGGTGAATGGGTCCTAGCATACTTAACTAGGACCTATTTTGAGGAATGTGAAATAACATGCCAAAAGGGGGTCCTAGGACCTCATGAGGACCCATTCACTAGGTGGAAAATGGGTCCTAGGTCACTATCCTAGGACACAAACATTACAAAATTAAATGTTGTGAAACATTATTAATGAGTGTCGAGCTTTATCCCTCAAAAAATGCAATAAATAAGGCATGAATTTGAATTTAAGGGGTAAATTAAGCTCAAATTAACCTTAATTAATAACTAAAGCCATAGATTAGTGTGAATGTGTAAAGAAACACTTTACAACACCCTAAATAAGGCACCATTAAGTCCATTTTGTCATTAATTATTTATTTCAAAATTAAGTGTGAAAAAGGGTTAGTTTTTTTGACACTACATGAATATGCTATGATACTACAACTACCACATGACAAGGGGCAACAACTAATGTTATTGATTATAATGAGTAGGAAAAGTATCAATTTGATGCATATCCAATGAAATATTCCTACAATTAGTATCTATTAGTTCAAGATGCACCAAGGTTAAAGTTGTCTTAGAAGAATCTTTTGTAAGAGTGTTGATATTAAGTGAAGGCTTTTTTTATGCTTTTTTTTCTTTTAAAGGAGAAAAACCAAGACCACTAATTGTTTCTTTTATATTAGGCTCTATAGAGACACGAATTCCTTTTTCTCTAGTACCACATCCTTTTCCACTATAAACAAGTTGTTTCAAAAGCTCATAGCATCTTCCATAAAAAAATTTCATTTCATTTGGATTTGGTGGTTTCTCATTATCACACTCTTCATATGTGGATGGGTAAGTGTTTGTGTTTTCCTCTTCTTTGCTAAAAGTTGTGGATTCACATGTTTTTTATGACTTGACTTCTATTGATATTATGTTTTGATTATGTTAAGATTGCAAGGGTCAGTACCCATTACATAGAAGCCATAGAGAAAGAAGACAGGTAGCTCATAGAAAATGAGACCATAAAAAAGGAAGAGTGAGACTCACCAGCAATGAGCCTGTAAGAAAAAAAAATAAGCCATGCTTTTGACTGAAGCATGAAATCGAAAAACAAAGACTAGAAACAAGAAATAGAGGTAGTTGAAACAAAGGAACCCAACATAGAACACCTCCCTACAAAAGTAGGTAAAAACTAGTAGAAGCCAACAACTTAAACACTGGACAGATGGATGTAACCCCCAAATGAAAAATCCATAACTTCATAAATTGAACTAAAAATAAACCAAATGGAAAATGGAATCCCTTTCCACAAAACACCCACCTTACCAAAAATCCCAAACTCTGCCTCTAAAGGAGTATAGTCCACCTAAAATGGAGTTGCATAGAAGGAAGAAAACAAGAGGAAAGATCCTCCCAACACCCCCACAAAACAAAAATCTTCCTCAATAGGAGAATAAAAAAAAGGGGGTTGCAGAGGAAAGACTAAACCAATTGAAGGGACAAGAATAGCTCCCTTAAGCACCATGAGAATGAGGGTTTCCAAGATCAGCAAGGAAAACACCCCAGCTAAGAGAAAAAAATTAGGAGAAACCCCAAACCCCAAGAACATGTCCATTAAAACCAATGTAGTAGATTGTGAAGTGATTCCTTCATAACACCAAATGTTGTAACCCACAAGCAAAGACACAATATGAGAAAACTTACCCAAGAAATGAACCAAGTCCAACAAAGCACCACTAGCTAGCATTATAGTTGTAATAACAAAAAAATTATCCCTTTTCTTTGCTTGATTTTGGAATGGTTAATGTTAAAATAAACTTAAGGTCACCTTGATCTAGTGTTGTGATGTTTTCTACACATTCAAATTAGGTCTTGGGTCATTTTAAAGCTTAATAAACCTAAATTTTCCTTAATTTAATGTTGTAAAGTGTATCCATTTACACCTCCACATTAAATTTAGGGCCCTTGGACCTAATGTTTCCTTAATATAGTGTTATAATGTGGTGTGCACATTGAAATTGGATTTATGGCCCTTTTAAGATAAATAGACCTAATTTTGCCTTAAATTGATGTTGTAAAGTATATTTATTTACACTTTAACATTGAGTTTTGGGCCCTCTTGCATTTATGACCTTTATATCATCATTACTAGGCCCCTAAGACCCGATATTATGCATCTTGAGGCTTATTTCAATCAAAATATCGACAAGATCAACAAATAGGGGTAAAAGCACAAACATATCACACTCTATAAAGGAATCGACCATCACCAAAAAAAATTCTGAACTTCGACCACATAAAAGTGGTCTTTATGTTTTGAATTTAAAAATGATGTAAAATAATGAAATGTATAAATTTTGATGAAGTTTATTCTTGTAATTTATTAGATTTAAAAAAAAATGTTTTCTTTACTTTTTTATCAGTTTAAGAATAGATTTTGGAATGTTGAATTTTTTTTTAAAAAAGTGACTTCACGCGCTGTCATGAAATAAATTGAAATAAACATCATTTCTCCCTATTTTGTTTTTCTCCAAATAGGTTACTTCAATATCTTGTGCATAGAAAAAAAAATTAATCTTTGATCCATATTTTTCTCATAATAACGTTTTAAAGTCAAACTTGTCAGAATTTGATAGTTTTCATGGGCTGTCAACTATTGTCTATTTTTTTAATCATTTTCAAAAAAAAAAATTATACCATTTTTTAGAAGAATCTCTCCTCTTGTGCCCCATATATATATATATTTTTTAAATAATATGTTTTACTTTTTAAAAATATTTCGAATCAACCTCTTTTTCAACTTTAACAACCTACTTGCATTATTTTAAAAATAAAATATACTAAAACTAATCAAAATATTTATAATATTTCATATTTGGATTCACCACTCCGAGCTCTACAAAAGGGTATTTTTATTTTTTGCAAAAAAACATTCTAACTAAAGAAATACTTAGTTGAAGTTGAAAGTTTCAAAAAATCTGAAAAAAAAGTTGAGTTGGTTTCCAATTATGATGCCACATAGACAGTTTTAATAGAAAGGATTTCTATAGAAACCTCACACATTAAAAATCTAATTTCAAAGCCAATTTCAAAGCAGGAAACCAAAAAAATTAATTTTTTGGGATTTGGGTGAAACTTATTTAGTTAAAACCCTGTGTGCAACGTATAGGCCACATGGTTTCTGTCGAAACCTATTTGACCGAAGCTTTTCCATCTGAAAATATTTTGCTCAGAACTATTTATTTGTCTAAAAGTGTGACACTATTTTTTGTTTTTACCCATAGACTTAATTTTCTTAGCTCCCCAAAACTTCCTTTCTCTAAAAAGGTCTTGTGGGACCCATATTCCACCTTGTGCATATGAGTCCCACCTAGGTGGGATGCATATTCCAGAGGTGGCGTATGAGTCCCATTTGGGCCCTTTTTTTGGTTTTGAGTAGGAAATCAGGGTTTTAAATTCAATTTTATAAATGTTGGCCTCTTGGATCTAATAAATGATAATTTGGGTGGATTGCCTATATAAACAAGGTATCAAATCATTATTTCATTAAGCCTTCATGATATCGACATAAGCTATCAATATTTAAGCATTCCAAGGCTTTACAAGAGTGTTAAGAAAGCACTCAAGATCATTTCTAAGGCATTGTAGTGTAGAATTCTTCATCATTTGTTGCAGAAATTGAAGATCCATTATCATGTCAAGGTTATCAAGCATGAAGAATGTTGATGAGCAAGTGTTGTGATGTTACATTCAAGATCCATGATTATGCATTTTTCTACACTTATTTCAAGATCAAGATCTACATCCTTCATGGCCAAAACATGTTAGATTACAAATTTACAGGACATCATTCAAGGTATCATTATTCATGTTTCATATCCTTATTTCACAATCTCGTCATTTGGTTTAGTTACTAAAAGGGGTTTGACCAAGTCAAACCCCCATTTACTAGCAAATCAACAACTTTTTCTCTCTTTACATGTGTAATTGTAGATCTAGGTGTCTTGAAGCTTGAAGATCCTTTGAAGATTAGGTTGTAAGGTTCAAGAAAGTCATCAAGTCATCACAAGGTTGTTATCTTCACTAAAAGGTCACCTATAGGTTGCAAATCAGGGTTTCAAACCCGAAAACAAAGTGTGATAGAAAGAGCAGAGTTAGGAGAGAAGATTTAGGTCTTAAACCTCTAAAAAAGAATATTGGGATTGATATGCCACCTTGGGCATATGATTCCCTGTACTTCCATTTTTTTGGTTTTAGGAGATTCAGATTAAGCACTGTCAAATTCCAGTTTTGGCACTAGAAACCTAGTTTGGGACTACATTGCCTAGACTAGCATATGAGTCCTATTCAACATCAAAATTAGTGTTTTTAGTATTTTAGGCCCTCATTCAAGCCTCTACAGGTTTGTTGGTGCACACTTATGATTTTGTAGTTTTCTATTATGCTTTACTTACATTTTGAGGTCATTTAATTAGGTCTTGCATATCATTAAGTTTCATAATTAGGTGTATTGTAGAAAAAACACAACTTGCTTGACTTGGGAAAAATTGATGATAGAATAGACTTAATGAGGCCTTGATTTAGTGTTGTGATGTTTTTTTCACATCCACACTAGGTCTTGGACCCTTTGAAATGCATTTAACGATCATGTCTTGTAAAGGTGTTCTAAAGTCTTGTAAAGGACTTTCACACTTTTTTGGACTTAATGAACCCATCTTCCCTTGATTCAACATTATAAATTGTGTTTAATAACATTATCACACTAATCTAGAAGGATTTTAAAATAAACTTAATCACATTCACATTGGTTCTTGTACCTTCGTAGGCTATGTGGACCCCATTTTAGTGTTGTAAAGTATATTTAATCACACTTTCACACTAAATTCTATTTCCCAATCCCTAATTGAGCTTCACATCATCATTAGTAGGCCCCTATTACCCCATAGTGTGCATCTCGAGGAAATATTTGATGAAATAACCAACATAGACATCATATAAACCTTATTTTCTTATCTCCTAAGAACCCAACTAGAAAATGGGCCCCACTGGGACTAATTGACCACCTATGGTGAATGAGTCCCTGGAAGGTGGGACTAATTCACCCAAGGTGGTTAATGAGTCCCATTTGGGAAAATTTTGACCTTTGAGTGGGAAAAACTTGAAATTAAGTTTAAAATTCTTTCATGTCAACCTTGGGGATCCAATTTATAGGAAAATGAGGTGAATTTCCTATGAAATCAAGTCTCTAAACCCTAACTAACATCCATTAACTCATTTTCACAATTCATTCCAAGAAAGTTAGGGTTTCATCATTGCAAGTTATCAAGTTAGCTTCCTAAGACATTCAAGGGCAGATTATTCAAGATCAAACATCATGGTAAGGTAATAAATTCATTATTCCATGCTTCATTACATTCTTTCATCATTTTGGTTTAATTACCTTAAAGGGGTTTGACCAAGGCAAACCCCCATGCCTTAACATCCAACATTTCTATTTATTGTCTTATGTGTTTGCAGATTTAGACATTTTGGAGGCTTAGAAATCATTGAATATTGAATTGCAAGTTTTTCAAGTCATCTCTTCATTGGATAAGGCCAAATATCAACAAAAAGTAGCTTTCAGGCCTGAATCTGATAGTTTCAGAACCAGACACCGTGAGAAATAGAAAGTGCAAACTGAAGGCTCCTATTTCCACCTTTGAATATTTAGAAATTTAAAAGTGGACTCATTCATGATGGGTGTCAAATGAGTCCCACTTCTAGGACTATTTTTAGTTATCTACATTTTTAGCCACCCATTTGTCCAAAATGGGCTTTAGAACAATTTTACAAAATTGGGACTAATTGGCCCAGAATGGAGAATGAGTCCCACCAAGCCAAAATATCAACATCAGTAGCATTCTAGAATAAATTTCTAGTCTCCATCAATATCTTAGGTGCACACTTTCAGTTTCATCCATTTCTATTTAGTTTTGTTCACATTTCTTGGTGTTTTTGCATTACACAATGTGTTTTCAAACAAGTTGCATTTCAATAGTTTTACATTCCTAATCAATCAATTTTATCAATTATTTGCATCTAGATCATTTAATTTAGTCATAATTTGATCATACATACATTATATTGAGTGAACCACCTAGATTTTGGGTGTGGGATCTATCTCTTTTCATTAGGTGAAAGACCCTTATTAAGAAAAAGAGACATAGCATCCTAAACACTTAAAATCTATTATTCATTTTGGTGAACCTGCTTTTTGAATACTTCTCTTTTTTTTATTTGGATTCCCTCATCATAGATCTAGCATTGCATTGAATTTGCATTAGGGTTTTCATTAGTTAATTGACATGTTAGGTTTCAAATTTTGCATTCATAAAAAGTGCATTTAGGTTGCATTGTTGGCATCTTTAAATTCATTTAAATTTTCTAAAATTATACATTTTTAACTTTGGTCTATGTCATAGCACTCATAAAACATCAAACTCACTCAATTTTTTTTGAAAATTCCGGAAAAAGCACACATTGGGACTCCTTCACCACCTTGGGCGAATTAGTCCCTTTTCACCCTTGAAACTGCCCTTTACAAAACTGAAAACCCTATTTTTCAACATCTGTTTGGTACCATTACCTACATATATCAATTATCTGAGTTAAATTTTAATATGCATTTCATTAGATCTAGCTTAAATTAGCTCATTTCATGCATTGTTTAATTTCACATTTACATCTCCAACATTTCATTTTTTTTAGATTATTGCATATTGTAATCAGCAACTTACTTTGTTTTACATCTAAAAATTACATATAAATCATTGCATTGCACTTTATTCACTTTTGCATAGCATGCTCTTTTTCATAAGATGTGTCTTTGATTTGGTTAAACATGTATTTTATTTAGCACAATATCCCCTCTTATGAGTTTAATTTTGATTACAACAATGAGGAACATGTTAGACATAGCTTTGACCAAACCATTACATTACCCATTGGTGTGAATGGAGGTGTAGATAATCATAACACACATACTTTTTCTTCTCCTGATACCTATCCTATAAGTGGCGAAGGTATCTTGATGAAGGAAGTTACAAGTCTTGAGGTTCTTGATTGTCCATCTCCTCATTCTCCTTTCGAAGATGTTAGACTACAAGAACATGAGATCATAGACACATTTCTAAATATCACCTTGCCTAGTCTTCATAACCATGACAATCAAACTTTTTCCATTTCCTAATATCCCTCTTCAATGTAAAGAGGATAGGTTGGTGTTAGAAGACATCCCTATTAAGAATCATGAAACCCTTGATCCTCCCTTCCCTAATGCTCCTCCCATTTGGGATAATTTATTTGAAAACCATAGTGGTCCTTCTCTTCATGCCTCCCTCACTTGTGATGAAGCTAATTTACCCTTGGATCAACATGTTACAAGCTCTCTTTGTAGAGTTGATAATATGGAACAAAAGAATGAGACCTTAAATACCATGGGCACTCAACTAACACCTTCTCTTAACCATCCCCCTCTTGATAATCCTATCCTTTATCATTCCCCTATTTGTGATGAAATAATTTTGGGAGAACCAAGCCTTACTTATCAAGAACATGTGGCTTGTTCTCCAAAACACTCTCCTTCTAGGGAGAATATCATGGTGCTAGAAAATGACAAAAATAATAATGTGTCTTCCTTCAATAAAAAGATGATTCTAGATTTCCCCTTATTAGAGATACATCAAACCAAGACGCTGAGGTTATGAATGTGCAAGTTTCCATTAGATCCCCTCAATCAATGGACCTCATACATTCCTTGTGGGACATTCTAACAACCCTCTAATTCTCTACCCACCTTCACACAAACAACAAACTCAAAATAAACTTGAACTTAACCTTTACCCTCCTCAGAATAATGTTTCACAACAACTGAGTGATAATACCATTTCTCATATGTATAACACTTGAAAAAATTCACCACCACCGCAACCAACCCCAACACCATTATCATTTCCTAATCCTATCCCACCTAACCCTTTCCTACCAAGTCACAAGGAGTATGATCTTGTAGAGAAACTTAAGAATACTCCTGCTAAGATATCATTGTGGGACCTTATTCAAGCCTCCCCTCACTATCACAATATGATCCAAATAGCCTTACAACAAGTTCCCATCCCTTCTAATGTTCCACCAACTAATATAGTAGCCATGATTCAAGGACTACACAATGAAATTGTTTTCCACCAAAGTGAACTCCCCTCTTTGGATGTGCAAAAATAAAATGAAGCTTTCTTGATCATAGCACAATACAAACAAAAAGGGATAAAGAGAACTCTTGTAGATACTCATTCTTCCCTTAATGTGTGTAGTGTGACCCTTCTGGATAGGCTTGGAATTAATCAATCAACCATTCAACCTAATTCTCTATCTATTAAGGGATTTGACAATGTCAAAAAGAAACTACTAGGGGTGATCATTATACTTCTTATTGTTGGAGTGGCCAACTTGACTACACCAATACATTTTATTCCTTATGAAATTTCATGTAATCTTATCATAGGCAGACAATGGATTCATGCAATGAAAGGTGTGCCATCCACTCTTCATCACAAAATGAAATACATCTACAACAACATAGTCCACACACTTGGAATTGATCTTGAACCTCATAGCGTCTTACAACTCAAGAAAAACAAAGAAAATTCCTTAAACACATCAACATCAACTACACCAATGGAACTCGTACAACAAAACAAAAAAGAACAACATATTGAAAAACTTGCGCAGCTATTAGAAGATGATTGGGGTTCCTTGGATTTTGAACATGAATTCACGGGTGATTACAAGATCAAACACAAAGATTCAAATAAGGGAAATGAAAACAAAAATGATACTTCGAAAGCATCCACCTCAACCACTTTAGACAATGAAATAAACTATATGGCCACCTTGGACAACACTTATCACCAAACACCACCTAATCCCAAAGAAATGAAAAAGCTTTATGGAAAAGGGTATGAGCTTATGAAACAACTTGGCTATAGTGGGAAAGGATGCGGTGCTCATGAACAAGGTATCGACAACCCTATAGAACCTATCACACAAGAAACCACTCATGGTCTTGGTTATTGTCCTTTGATACAGATCTCCAAGCCTTCACACAACATCAAAAATCTCACACAACATACTCCTAAATCATCTTTAACAATCGTCCATCTTGAACTCCTCAACACTAGTGATCTTAAACATCATCATTTACAAAATATGACACAAACAAAAAATATGCCTTCGCTTAATGTAAATTTCATCTCAAAAGACACTAATGATTTGAATCCAATAGATTTTCCCTCCTCCTATAAGAGTGAAAAAAATCTTGCAATCTAGAGAAACTTGTGTAAGTATGACATCTAATACTGAGCAAGATGTATCTTTAATGCAAACCACAAGACCACCTTCTACCATTGATCAAGAGGGTATCTTGTCAAGACTCCTCCAAGATCACATGATCACCCTCCCTCCCAGAACTCAAAAGAAATTCTCTTACAAGACTTCATTCTATGCCTATCATAGATTTCATGGT
Source organism: Sequoia sempervirens (assembly GCA_007258455.2). Taxonomy (NCBI): domain Eukaryota; kingdom Viridiplantae; phylum Streptophyta; class Pinopsida; order Cupressales; family Cupressaceae; genus Sequoia; species Sequoia sempervirens. The sequence continues at coordinate 16,906 of VDFB02017234.1, forward strand.
CATTCCACTAATCAATGCAAGGCTTTGAGTTGTAAAATCCAAAATTTTCAAGAGTTTGGTATTCTTCCTTCTATGGGGGCACCTAATTCCTCTAATTGATACAATTTTAACTCTCTCCTACATTTCATCAATTGTTTCAGCTCACCTTTGTTCTGCACTCAGTGGGGTCAAGGGGTTTAGTAGCCTTGACCTTGTATGTCACTTTTCATTGCCTCTTTTTACTAGTCGTTAACTTTTCAAGAACATATAAGAGCAAGCTTGGAATGTGGAGGACATGTCTTAAGTTGGCTCGCATGTGACATACTTCTCTTTTTCATGACGTAGCTTATCAAAAACATATGACTTGGCATTGTGCTTTCTGAGTAAGCTCTCATCTTCTCCTTCTTCTAATTTAAAGCAATTTCTCATAGTACCGGTGTTCACAACCACTTTAAAGTGGGGGAATACATCACCACTTACATTTTATTGCATGATTTTATTTTTCTTGCAATTTTCTCTCTTGGACACACTTAGCATAATGTTCCCGAAGATGAGACCTTGCACTTGTCATCTCTTAGAAACAAGATGAGACTGTTTGCACTTATCCTCTCTTGGAAACATTAATCATGATGCTCCCTAAGATGAGACATTGCACAAATTATGAAAAATCCCTTTGAACATTCCTTACACCATTTTTTATTAACAATGTTTATGAGTGTCAAGCATACATAGTTTTGCTTACCTCATAGAGCTCAAAAATCATTTTCATTGTAGCACCTTATTAAAGTTATTAGGAGGTATAACTTTGGTATGGTTGAGCAGGAAGCCCACTCTGAGGCAATAATTTCCCCATAGACCCCTATGTGTGTGTGAGCACACATCGGTTGTATGTGTCTCACCTTCTAGGACTTCTCAATGATGGACAACCAAGAGTTTCATCACCTTAGAGTGAGTATACATTTTGGACAAACATCCTAGATTTGATCCACAACTAGCTGGAAAAATGGTTGAAGCTTGATCCACCTTTCCATTTTCACTTTACTCTTCCAATTATTGTCATTGCATGATCACGTATTTTGTTTCACTACATGTCATTCATTGTGTATGTCCTTTTGCACCTATACTGGTTTGAATTAGGATCTTGAATCCTAGGGGCTTGCGCAACCTCCTTTGATCTTTATTATCCTTTTTCATCTGTATTGGTATGATCGGACATCTCTTGAATGTCTACTTTAGTGTGAGTTTGAAGTATGTTCATCCTCTCACTAAAGTGGGGGCTAAATGTATTGTAGAAAAAAGACTTGACTTGGTTCACTTGGGAATAATTCATAATAGACTGGACTTAATGAGGCCTTGATTTGGTGTTGTGAGGTTTTTTTCACATCCACACTAGGTCTTGGACCCTTTTAAATGCATTTAACGATGTCTTGTAAAGGTGTTGTAAGCTATTGTAAAGGACTTTCACGCTTTTCTAGACATAATGAACCCATCTTCCCTTAATTCAACATTATAAAATATGTTTAATAACATTATCATACTAATCTAAAAGGCTTGTAAAATAAATTTAATGTTAAACTAGTGTTGTAATGTGTCTTGTACATTCACATTGGTTCTTGTGCCTTCCTAGGCTATGTGGACCTCATTTTGGTGTTGTAAAGTGTATTTAATCACACTTTCAAATTGAATTTTGTGTCCCAAGCCCTAATTAACCTTCACATCATCATTAACAGGCCCCTATTACCCCATATTGTGCATCTTGAGGCAATACTTGATGAAATAACCAACATAGACATCATATAAACCTTATTTTCTTATCTCTTAAGAACCTAGCTAGAAAATGGGCCCCACTGGGACTAATTTTCCACCTATGGCAAATGAGTCACTTCCATGTGGGAATGATTCACCCAAGGTGGCGAATGAGTCCCATTTGGGCTAGTTTTGACATTTGAGTAGGAAAAACTAGAAATTAAGTTTAATATTTTTCATGTCGGCCTTGGGGATCCAATTTATGGGAAAATAAGGTGAATTTCCTATAAAATAAATTTTCTAAACCCTAATTCACATCTGTTAACTCATTTTCACAATTCATTCATCATCTATATTCTCCATCAAGCCAAGCAAGTTAGGGTTTCATCATTGCAAGTTATCAAGTTAGCTTCCTAAGACATTCCAGGGAAAATTATTCATGTTTTTCTATAGACATTCAAGATCGAACATCATGGTAAGGTAATAACTTCATTATTGCATGCTTCATTACATTCTTTCATTATTTTGGTTTAATTACCTTAAAGGGGTTTGACTAAGGAAAATCCCCATGCCTTAACATCCAACATTTATCTTTCTTGTCTTGTGTGTTTTTAGATTTAGACATCTTGGAGGCTTAAAAATCATTGAATATTTCATTGCAAATTTTTTCAAGTCATCTCTTCATTGGATAAGGAAAAACTTCAACAAAAAGTCACTTTCAAGCTTAAATCCGACAGTTTCAGAACTGGACACCTAGAGAAGTAGAAAGTGCAGACCGAAGTCTCCTGTTTCCACCTTTGAATATTCAAAAATTCATAAGTTGACTCATTTTCCATGGGTGGTGAATGATTCCCACTTCCAAGACCGTTTTTAGTTATCTACATTTTCAGACACCCATTTGTCTGAAATGGGCTCTGGAATAGTTTTACATAACTAAAACTAATTCACCCAGAATGGAAAATGAGTCCCACCAGGCCTGAAAATCAACATCAGCAGCATCCCATTAGACATTTCTAGTCTCCATCCATATCTTAGGTGCACACTTTAAGTTTCATCCATTTCTATTTAGTTTTGTTCACATTTCTAGGTGTTTTTGTATTACATAATGTGTTAACCCGTTTCCCATGCAAATTCTGAAATGTCATCAATGATACTTAGTAGAGCATGTCTCACGACCAATTTTGCATAGTACTAATGATTTCCTCACAAACAACAGACAAATAAAAATCATACTCATTCCTTGCCTTTCTAGTTCAATACATCATCGAATTGCTCCAGAGATATGACAGAAAAATCAAACAACCATTCAAATCTTGCCTAAAATATTTCAAACATTATTCATATTAAGATCATCCAACTTGGTTATCATCATTAATGTTATCGTTTCGATAGTTGTTTGGATCATGTTGTTTTGATGTCAACTGGCATTGAATAAGCATGTTGTGGTTGATTTGATATGGCAATGTTTGTTGTGTTTTGGCGAACTGTTTTGTGTCTGTTTGTGATGTTCAAAAAGCTCATTGCCCCTCTCTTGTTCAGTCTATATTTCAGCTTTTTCCCCCAATGTAAACACAACCTAAAGAATATGGATATGTACAAATTTCATCAAGCCATGATGAAACATAAGGATTCCCGACATATGATATGGATATGAAAGATATGTACAGATGATAGATATGAATGAATGATACCTAAAGTGAATGCAAGACATAATCTAATAGATGAAGGAGCCTATTTTGATTACAAGTAGCTCCTGTTTACCAGGTTTTCACCACTTGTTTTTATTGCACTTTTTCAGGATTTTTCTAATGTTTATGATTGTTTTAGGACTTTTTATGATTTTATTTTTTATTTTATTTTTAGGACTTTTTATGATTTTTTAATGATTTTTTTAGGACTTTTTATGATTTTTTTATTTTTCGGACTTTTATGATTTTTATTTTATTTTTTTTAGGACTTTTATGATTTTTTTATTTTTGAGGGTGCCTTGATTTTTTTATTTTTAGGGACTTTTATGATTTTTTATTTTTGGACTTTTATGATTGAGACATACCATTTCTTCGAGATCAGATACTGATGATGTTCCTTCGGCAAAAACCACCCCCATCCGGCGTTGGATAAGCGATATGCGCGAGCAGGTATCTTTGCAATGATGACAACCAAATGGATAAACCGGTTAGGTTCAATTTCCTTTCTTTTCTCACCTCTTGCGTTAAGTAGTTTTCTCTCCAAGAATAGAAGTCACCGCGAAATGTTGGTGGTTTCTTCCCATAGTTATAACTTCTGAGACATAACATCGTGCAGTAACCTACGCTAAATGATCGGTATGTTGGCGATGCTTTCATCTAACAGTTCCTAACTCTTGGAGGCGAGATACTCTATAGTCCTCATCACTTATCAATCCCTTGAGTGAGACCCTAAGCGAAGGTATTTCAACCTCTAGTGGTAAGATTGCTTCTGCTCCATAGACCAAGGCATATGGGGTAGCTTCTATTGGTGTGCGAATGCTGGTTCTGTATGCCCACAAAGCTGGATTTAATTGGACATGCCAATCACGACCGACATCATTTACTGTCCTCTTCAAGATCTTCAAGATTTTTTTGTTGGAAGCTTCTGCTTGACCATTACCTTGTGGATAATAAGGAGTAGAGAACCTGTGTTGGATGTGAAATCTTTCACAAAGTTCATCCACATCCTGATTCTTGAAAGGCCTTCCATTATCAGTGATGATAGAATTAGGAATTCCATATCGATAAATGATGTAATTTAAGATGAATGAAGAGATTTGTTTACCAGTCACAGTTGTCAGAGGAACAACTTCAATCCATTTTGTAAAATACTCTGTAGCTGTGATGATAAATTTATGACCATTTGATGATGAAGGATGTATTTTTCCAACAAGATCTAATCCCCATTGAGAAAAATGCCATGTGGGGTGAAAGGTTGCAGTTCTGTCGAGTTGCATGAATAAGATTCCATGGATCTAGAATTTAAGTACTAACTGACAAAAGTAAAAAGAATCTTTCTCCATGGTAGTAATAAATATCCCATTCTAACAAGTTTCTTGGCTAAGGTCAAACTTCACTTGAATGAGTTCCACAAAATACCACCATGAACCTCTTTGGGATTTTTGGGTTTGATCATTGAAGACATCTTGGATGTACCATCAAACCGTCGATAGGATGTGACAGGTAAGAATATAAAGAGATGATTGGGAATTATGAAGTTCCTTTTTGGTTTCAGATAAATCGGAGGTAAAGATGTTATCTTGAAGTAGGTATAAAGTCTTTCCGCCAAGGTGATGTGAGCGGTTGGCTATGACTTGAGTCTAGATTATCGCCAGGAGAAAACAATTGTTCCACCAAAAAGAATTCATGCCGTTTGGTCTGATGATTGTATAAAGAAGCAATGAAGTAGCCATTGCATCTATGACTTATTATCAATCTTGAGATTTTGAAAACTTGATTATTTCAAAATACTTTTATAATCTCTATGTTTTGTATGGTAGCAACTTATCATCTTTGGTTTGATACTCATCATTAATTTGATTAATGACAAGTTGTGAATCATCGTAGACTTCCAGCTCTGTAATTCGCCATTCCAAAGCTACTTTCAATCCTATGAGCAATGCCTCATATTCATCTATGTTATTTGTACAAGGAAACATCAACCGATATGATCGTGAAATAGTATGTCCTTCAGGTGTAACAAAGAGAATCCCTACCCCCGAGCCATATTGTGTATAAGATCCATCAAAGTACAATGTCCATGATTTTTGAATTGTTGCTGTGAAGACACCTACATCAGGAAACTCCAATGTGCGGTGGATTTTTCTTAAAAAGGTGCTTTGGCCAGCCGATGCGCAATGACACACATCCTTTAGCTTTTTGATCTACATGGTGAATAATCAGGCTCCTTAATATCACTACCCATTTTGCAGAGTCTCATGATGAAGTAGCTGCCTTAAAAAGGTATACAACGGGATCGTGGTAATCTTGATTTATCGGCTTGGCCTTAATTGTTTGTCTCTTTTAACTTTTGACAAACACCTTACCAAGAAGCTTTCATTGAAGCTGTAGTTTAATTCATGACTTTGATGGTTCTGTTGATGTAATTATATGGCCCTTTTCTTTGAATCTTCGCTGTGCTATGATACTCCCCAAGAGATATACATTTAACAATAGTATGAGTGAAAGCTCTCACGGAATGGGTGGAATTAAAACTGGTGGGTTTATAAGGTATTGCTTGATCTGATTGAATGTTGCTTCACATTTGTCTTCCCATTTGAATGGGACATTTTATGCAATAAATGTGTGAATGGAAAGCTTTTGTCTGCCAGTTGAGCTATAAACCTTCTGATGGACTGTAATCTTCCTTGCAATGATGTTGATATTTTTGGTGGCATGTCCATTATAGCTTGCTTAATATAGATCAACCTCTATGCCCTTTGAAACAGTATCTAGAAGGTTTTTTTCGGTCTATGCAGCAAACACATTTTCTTTTAGTTGAGACAAACATTGAACTTCTCCATTCTGGTAAAGATTTTTGACAAGATTTCTAGATGTTCTTCTCATGTGTGAGATTTGGCAAGGAGATCATCAACGTAATCTTCCATGAATGTATGCATCATGTCATGAAAAATGGTTGTCATTGCTCTTTGATAAGTAGCTCCTGCGTTCTTTAACCCAAATGGCATTACATTCCAGCAGTAGGTACCCCAAGGGCATGTGAACGCTATTTTATCTTGATCCTTTGGTGCAATCTTTGTTACAGTTTGTATCCACCGAAAATCCATCCCATTAATGAATACCACATTGCATAGCCAGTTAGTCAATCAACAATCTTCGATATGTTTTGCAAAAGAAGTCATCTTTTGGGATAAACAGCCTTCGTCGAAATCTATACTGCGGCTTTGATCCCTTCCATCGACTTGAGCAGGTATGTTGGAATCCATTACGGATAGTCAATAGTCCGTGAATCCTTATCCAAAGCTTCTTTAATTCCTCTTTGCTGACTAATGCTTTGCTTAACTTATGTGGATGCATTTTGCAGATTTTGCTTCGGAGTTTTGCCCTTGCCCGATGGATGATGCATTATCTTATTAGGATCTAACCACTGAAAATATCTAGCATATGACCAAAACAGGTTGATTTGATTCTCCTTAAGAACTCATAGATTTGAGGGACTTCTTCAATCAATGATGCTTACAGATTGCAAGATTTTTGGCTACTTTCTGTACTTATGTTAGTGATTCTGTGGTTCAATCAAATGAAGATCTTTGATAAATGGGGAAAAGTGTCAAGTTTCTCTGTCCAACCGATTCTGGAAGGTTCACTAACTCAGTTAAGCTCTTTATTTTTCTTTTGTTTATTGTTCTACTGCTTTGCCATTTTTGGTTTTCACCGATAGATCCATCTTTTATTTCATTTATTTTGCAGCTAAGAGACTTGACACCCTCCTTATCAAAATCATGAGTATGAAATTCTTGGATGAAACAATTTTTTTCTTCATTAGAGGAACAAAGGAAATTTATAATGTTCTCATCATCATGAAATGTAGGAATGTGGATAGGTGCATCATTGTCCCAATCAATAAGTTCCAGATAAACTAAAGGCATGGGATCATTAGGTTGGGTAAGGTCTTGAATTGTCAAATTCATGATGCGGCTATCATCCTCATGGTAGACAAGGTCTATGATGGTATTCTCCTGTTGATCGTCAATCTCGTTAAAATCTGAATCGTCCTCACTTGAGTCATGATCGCTTTGTAAAACATAATCAAGTGGAGGCCTTTAACCTTCTCCTTGTATGAGAACATGTGCATATTTGTGTATAGTATCAACTTGATTGTCTCTCCAAAATTCATCATTATAAATGGTGTCCCATTCATATTCATTAGAATCAGTATCTAAACTATTCTGCAATTGGAAAATTGATTCATGAGGTTTATCTAAAATTGATCCTCCTTCATGAGTTGATTGTGCTTGCTGTGAAGTAGATTCTTCTTTATCTTTACTATATCCAAGTCTTGTTTTATCACTTGGATGTATTGAAATAGGTTGAATTGGTTCCACAATTCCTTCTCTTCTCTTTCCTATAGGACTGTTTCCTTCATATCCCATTTTCTGCATGATTGTGTACCCCTTACCATATTGTTTTGTAGGTAACTTAATGTGTAAGAGAGATTCGTCTTCATCTTTGTATAGCCAATTTAGGATATCCCTATCTTCAGCTTCTTCTTCAGTGGTGTTGACTTTAATGAATTTTCTGTCAAACTTTGTGATTGGCACAAAAGCTTGGGATGTAAAGGTTGTTGCAATCTTTTGATTTGATAAGGTTGGCTGACCATGTGACCTTGGAGAAGGAGGTAAAGTAGAAAGAGATAGTGAATATTCACCTACCCCTTTGTCTTTAAAATTTAGCTTAGTATCAAGATTCTTTGTCAATTCTTGCAGTTGTCCTTGTAGATTGGAAGAAGAAAGAGCAAGAGCCTCCCTATTATGTGGCACAAAGGCGTCTTGAGTTGCTCGAAGATTTGAACAAGTTTGGGTACTATTGTAATCAGCTTGTATGGTTATTTCTTGTCCATCATATGGAAACTTGAGGCATTGATGATATGTTGATGGTATAGCTTGAATATCATGAATCCATGGACGACCCAAAAGTATGTTATAGGAAAGATCCCAATCTAGAACCTGACAAAATGTGTTCTTCACAACAGGTCCCACTTTGATAGGTAGCAATATTAGTCCTTTAGAAGCTCTTTCCTCATCATCATATGCCTTGATAGTTATTTTCCTTAGTGGATCAATAGAATTTTCTGATATTCCCAAGGCATTTATCAGCTTTAAAGTACAAATGTTTAAACCAGCTCCTCCATCTATTAAGACATGTCTAATTCGGTGTTTATGGATCATGACTTCAAGATAAAGCGATGAATTATGTGGATGTGTCATGGAGGCATCATCTTTTTCAGAAAATGAAAGACAAGTGGGGGAAGAAAAATGTCCCACCATGGCTTGAAATTTGTTTACATCCAAATCAGTGTCGACAGTTGTGTTTACAAGAGCTTCTTCTAAAATATTCTTATGTATGGGGGATATTTTGAGAAGTTCAAGGATGGACATTTGAGCTGATGTTTTTCTCAATTGATCAACCAAATTATATTGACTTGGAGAAGGAATAGTTTCTTTAGATGAACTTCCTTTTAGAACAACCTTTGCTTGTCCTCTCGTAGTCACATTAACCTGTTGATATTCTTGTTTTCCCTTGATTTTGATAACATTAACCCATTGATCATCAACATAGATGTGACAGATTATATTGTCTTCAACATTATGTATGCTTTTGGCTTTTGCATCTGATGTTTCCCCCTTTTGATAATTCGGTAAAGGATCTTTTAATGCTTGATGATCATCATTGGTATGGTGTCCTTCAATTGTAATAGTGCCATTGTCAATTAAATCTTGTACTAGATTTCGCAAAGATTGACAATTATTCATTCTATGACCCTTACATTGATGATAATTGCAATAATACGAGTCATTCCATGATGGTGGTTTGAATCGAGGCTCACAATATCTTTGTGGTGGTAAGGTGATAACCTTATTATCAAGAAGCTCCTTGAGAGCAGACTCAAGAGATTGACCCAATGTGGTAAAATTCCGTCGATTTGAAAAGAATGGAGGTCTGGACGGATTTGATGTTTGGGTATTGCCAAGATTGTTATTGAAATTACCACAATTTTGATTGGTATTTTGATTGGTCATGCTTTCTTGATTGGAGGTTTGCCCTTGTTGATTGTTGTTTCCTTATTGGTTGGTATTTGCTTGTTGATTGTTTCGTGGAGCACTTGATAGATTAAAGATAGATGGTCTTGTTCGTAGATTATTGGCATCTACTATACCATCATTGACAACATTTTTGTTTATGTTCCAAAACCTTGTTTTATCATTGTTGTTTAGGTTGGATGTACTTGGATTATCAAGTTTTATCACCCCTCATTTAACCAAGGCCCCTTCAATGGTGATTGCATTTTCAATCAACTTTTCAAAGTTATGTGGACAATGAAGATTAAGCCTATAGCTTAATTCTTGTTCTAGGCTATTGATGAAGATATCCATCTTTTCCTTTTCAGGAATAGGACGATAATATCGTGTGAATAACCTTCTCCATCTTTGCAAGAATGTAGTGAAGGGTTCTCCTACTTTTTGTTTCACTTTACAAAGATCAAGCATTGTTATATGGTGTTGGATGTTGTAGAAGTATTGTGATATAAACTGATTTATTAACTCCTCAAAATTTTTGATGGGTGGAGTGATCTTTGAAAGCCACTCCATGGATTGTACACCTAGACTTCGTGGAAATAATCGCATTAAGTAGGTATCGTCATAGGCAAATTCTAGACTCATATTTCGGAAATCCCTCACATGGTCAATGTGATCAATTTTCCCATTGTACCTATCATATTTAGGAATCTCACAATGTTTTGGAAATGGGATCATTTGAAGACTCCTATCGAATGGATAAGGAGATATGTCTTCCAAAACATACTTCTTCATTTGTACTTGCATCTCTTTTATTTTCCTTGTAATTCTTTTATCTGTTTCATTAAAGGGCACTAAGAGTCATTGGAGGTTTAGGGTTCTATTTAATCATACATGTCAAAATTGTGAGGTAACTTAGCTCCTTGATTAGCTAATGAAAGAAAATATCTTTCTTTGTTTTGTTCTAAAATCCTTTCCATAAGAGTATGGAATTGGGGATCTTGTTCTGCTTCTTGAAGCTTTTCTTTTGTTAATTCATCAACATTAAATGTTTCCTCTTATTTCTCATTATTGTCACCCATTTTGCTTGTGGTAGTTTCTCCTTCATCTTTTTCCATGTGTTTTTGAGATCTCGTGAAGACAGGCATAGGTTTTGTTCCAAATTCTACTAACTTTTGATCAAAAGAGTGAAATAGTGCAATTTGTGTGATAGATATGAAAGTCAAGATAGAATGAAAATTCTATGACTTACAAAGGTTTCTAATCTTTAGCTTGTGTTGTTCCCTAATTGAAAGGATGAAAATCCTGTTGATGGGAATTTAAGCAAAAGATCAAGAAAATGATGATTTTGCACTTTATGAAGTTTTGATCATGGTTTTGTAAAAGGATGGATTTTGTGATGAATGCCTAATGTGATCTGAGTTCTCTATTGCAAAATTTGATTTGGATGAGTAGAATATTCAATTACAGGTTGGGGAATATAGCAGAAATGAATGCGTTGACTATGGTTATGCCTTTGAGAAAGGGCTCTTCTTTGAAAGAAAGCTTGTGAGTACAAAGGTTCTATAGCATAATCATCAAAAAGGCCCCTAACACAATCATGATATCAATGAAGAAAGGTTCTATATTTAAGTAAGACTTTTTGGCTTTGATACAAGAATTATCTTTTCTTCAATAGTTTCTTGTAACTAAGGGGTTTCTTTGGCTTTTTGATTCTTTGGAGAACGGACTTCTTAACAAAGGTTGTGGATTTTCAGAAAATCTAGTAACATAGGTATCAATGTGATCTTAGTTTTGGATGATCTTGCTCAGATTAGTGTGTGAAAACATGTGACAATTGTGAGAGCTGGTGCTAAGTCTATGCTAAGCATCAAATTCTGGCCAAAATGTTTTCAAAATTGTTTAAAGTTCTACACATGATAAAGCGGCTATGAACTCACTCTTAGTATTTCGAGTAGGTCATCATAATCAATAACCCTACATCTTAAAACTATGTTGACTCCTACGGTGTGTCTCACCTACATGTGTTTTTGTCTTTTTCCGGTGCATACTCAGTGTGAGGAGAGAGTGGAATCTGGGATCCCCTGAGCAGAAGCAATTCTTAGCTGAGTTATATGGTGAAGTATCTTGAGATTCTTCCCTCACAGCGATTAATATGATGTTGAGTAACAAGTTAGATACTGCAGTTCTTAGTAGGGTTTTAGCGTTCGATTCGAAAAAAATAATGGAACTCCTCGAAGAACCTCCCTACCTTTAGAACAAAATTTGAGGTGTATCCTTGCTATGCAGTGGATTTTCATCAACCATCACGATTAGAGTAGGTTGAAAACTTGTAACTTTAATTTATTTCCCCATGAACATAGTTCCCATTACGGGTGAGTACTTTTTCCCACTACGGCAGGCCTTCTAAAAGGTGTTAATAAAACAAGAAATTGCATAAAGGGAAAATGATGAGTTTGGCATTTTGATCACCCAGTTAAGGGGAGAGCATAGGCCTATCACCGTTTAAAACAAAGCAAACAAGGATTGAATTTTAAGCCCAAAATAAAAGTTTGCTATGCTAAGTGAAGATGTTGCTTCACACAAACATAGAGTTCATTTTAGTCCCAAAGTGAAAATGAAATGTCTACCCTAGGATTGCTTCATTTTATTTATGTGACTACCCTAGGATTGGTTCATTCCATTTATATGTCTACCCTAGGATTTCTTCATTTTAAGTTATGACTACCCTAGGATTGCTTCATTCCAATTTAAAGTTATTAACTGTCCGCGGTTGCGTCGGATTCAATTAAACTATATTCAGCTTACAAATTATAGTTTGCAGGTTTTTGAAACATGCGCTATAACAATCTTCACGGGCGCTGCAAGATTTATCATAGGCGCTGCAGGACTTCTTATGGGCGTTGAAGGAATTATCAAGAGTGCTACAGGATGAATCAGAAGTGCTGTAGGATGGCTCAAATGCGCTGCAGGATGGATCAGGAGCACTGCATGATAGATCAGGAGCACTACAGGATGACTCAAATGCACTGCAGGATTGATTAATAGCGCTATAGGATGGCTTAAGAGCACTGCAGAATGGCTCAAATGCGCTGCAGGATTCTTCATAGGCATTGAACTGGGTATGAATATTTCTAAAACGTGTTTTTTGCGCTAATCCATTATTTTTCAGCGTAACTTGTCAAAGAACCTGCAAAAAGATGTGAGAATTGGGGGCAAGTGCCCCACGGTGGGTGCCAAAAAGGTGTATATGTTAATATGTTAATCAAATTGAAACAAATAACACAAATGATAGAACTTTAAATTGAAAGAATTGAAATGAAATTAAAATATAAATAGGAATTCTTCAGAAGCATTCCATCTTTCTCTATCTCCAGATATTTGTTCGAAGCTGCTGCTATCAAATTGTGTAAGCTTGGCTTCTCCAAATGGATATCTGTAGAATGAGTATGCAAAGGAAGTTCTCTATCCTATATGTTGGTGGAGGTGAGAATGCTGACGGATAGGCACAGGGAATGTGGATTATGCATAGGGGCTGAAAATTGAAAATACTATGATATGAAATAGATATGCCATGATATGAACTACTACTATGCTATGCTATGAAATGAGAATACTGTAAATGCTAAAAGGCTATGCTATTGCAATTTGGCTATAGTTTATCTGTTGAAAGCTTCTATATGATTTCAAAGACCCGGCAGTCCTATTTATAGTTTTTTTGAAGGGAAAATCTTGGCTGGCAAGGATCAACGGCTGTGAGGTTGTCTGGTAGATTTGAATGGTGAGAGATGGAGAGGTTGAGAAGAAGATGGAAGAGGTTGGGAGGTTGGAGAGAAGGATGGATGCTTGTCTTCAACCCACGGGAACAAGCTCGCACAGAAACAAAGGAATTTAATTTTTTGTTTTGGTAGTTTGTTTCACGACTATTGAAGATAATGCAAATATTAAATAAATAAATTTATTTAATTTCATTTATGTGATTTTGATTTTTGATTTTAGCACTATGGAATATTTAATTAAATATTTTGGAATATTTAATTATGATGTGACTTTAGAAGAATTAATTAAATATTTTGAGATATTTAATTGTGAATGGATATTAGAAGAATTTAATTAAATATTTTGAATATTTAATTATGAATGGATATTAGAGGAATTTATTTAGAAGAAAGGAATATTTAATCTTTATTTGAATAAAATATTCAAACCAAGATTATTGATAATTAATATAAATAAATCATAATTTTTATTTAATTAATTAAGAAATGAAATAAGAAAAGTGATTAAATAAACTTATTTATTTAATCAAAATGAAAGAATGAACAAATATAAATAAATTATTTAAATTTATTTATACGTAGATGAAATTCAAAGATTTTAATTAAATATTAAAAATATTTAATTAATTACCAGACAATGTGATGTGATAATTTTTAGGTGTATACATAAAGTACTTGTGAAGTTATTTAAAAAACAAACTTTTTATGTGAAGTAACATGATGAGATGCACCTAAATCAATAACCCATTCAAAAATGTTTAGAAACATTCAAACTACATGTAAAAGCATGTCTAGATTGATCACCATTGTTATGAAATTGTTGATTATTTTGATTCATAGGCTTTTACTCAATTTTCTTTTTAAAACAAGTATTTTTCCAATGACCATCCTTATTACAATAAGTGCAATGTGGTCTCTTAGAAGAGTTAAACTCTCTAGGATCATTGCCATTATTATAATGAGGTTTGGAATTATAATGTTGTTGTTTAGAATGAGGTTTAAAATTTTGCTTATGCTTAGACAAGAAAGCATGTTCATTAGACTTAAGAGTACCAAACTGAATTAACTTAACCTCTTCTTGTCTTAATAAATCACGAAAAATATCATAAGTTAATTGAGTAGCTAAAAGAAGAGGTAGCTAATTGAAACTCATTGAATTGCTAAAGGTAATCAGGGAAGGCACTTTTAAATTGAATGAATTAATCTAAGATTATCTAATCTAACTCTAAAATTGTCAATTGATTATTTAAAGCATCAAATTTCAATAAAAAATATCCATAGATTTAAAATCAGAATACCTCAAATCTTCAAGTTGATCTTGAATTTGAATTTTTCTTGATTCATTTGTACTATCATAAATTGTTTTGAGTTTGTCCCATGCTTCATAGGTAGTTGTACATGTCCCAATGTGAACATAAAGTGCAGGTGACATGGATATACCTATGAGGCCAAGGGCTTCTTCATTTTTGAGATTCCATTTTTTGATTTCATCTTTGGATGCAGATGAACCTGGTTTAGATTTAGGATCTGTAGCTACATCTAAAAGATGTTTAAACCGAAAAATAAAGCATATATGAATTTTCCAAGAATGATAGTTAGAGGAATTTAATTTAATCTCTGGACTTAAAGTTGACATGATTGCAATAAAAAACTTCACAACTATATGAGAAAAAATAATAACTATTGTAAATATTTGCTTAGCAAAAAAAATTACTTCCCTTTTTTTATTGAATCTTAAAAAATAACCTATTGAAAGCAAATTTGAAAACTTTAAATTGATATTCAAACTGAGAAAAAAAACACTTCTTTAGAAAATTAAATTTAAAAAATACTTTATTAAATTAAAATATAATGCACCTATAATATTTTAAAAACAGATGGTTAATATTTTGAAAAAAGCCGGATAAAGAAAATAAAATTGATGAAT
This sequence comes from Sequoia sempervirens, assembly GCA_007258455.2. NCBI lineage: Eukaryota > Viridiplantae > Streptophyta > Pinopsida > Cupressales > Cupressaceae > Sequoia > Sequoia sempervirens. The sequence goes on from VDFB02017234.1 coordinate 32,102, forward strand.
TTGAATAATTTTTATCATTGAAAAACATATAAAGATGAATTTTATCTTTAAAATTAGTGTAAAGAATAAGAAAGCTATTACATTTATGGAAGGTCGAAATTAAAAAGCAAAAGATTAAAGCAAAACCGGTGTTCTTTTTCTTTTTAAAATTTAAGCGGATGAAGTTCATAATTAATAAAAACATATAATAATATATCTATTTAAGCAGTAGACAAACAAAGAGGGTTTTTAAGCGCAAGAAGAAATTGTAGCGAATTAAGGGTAGGCAAGGGTAGAAGTGACTTACAGAGGAAGGAGGGTCCACAGAGAATGGCAGGAGCAGCAGAAATTTATGTATTTTTTTTCAATTTTTACTATTGAAAAAAAGGTTAAAAGTGGGCCCAAGTCTTTAGTTTTTTTTATTAAATATTATGAAAAATAGAGGGTTTTAATATTGTATAAACAGGACAGATTTAACTATAAATGAGAAAAACAAATTGAGATCTTTTTAAGAATAATTTATAGATTGATTTATTTTATTAAAGAAAATCTTTGAGCTAAAAAATAGATTTTTTTGAAATGAAATAATTTGATTTATTCTAAAAAATAAAATAGGATTAGAGCCCTAAAAAAAATGATTTTTTTTTAAAGAAAATTGAACATGCAAATAATAACTTGCATAATATAGTGATTTTTTTAGAGATTTAGCTTAATATTGCAAAAATAAATTACATAACTAATAAACTGTTCTAAATAAATTGAAAAATAACCCTTTATTAGAGGGTTTTTAAATTTTTATGCAAAAAATAAAGATGCATGCAATATATAATGGATTTTTTTACAGATCTAATATACAGATTTGCAAAAAAGTAGATTAGCCTTTTTTAAAAAAGAATTTTTGAACTAGAATTAGAGCTAAAGATGATTTTACAAAATTTGAACATGAAAAAAAAAAAAATTAATTAATTTTTTTTTATTAAAATAAATAAATAATAAATCATGCATGCAAAATATATTGGACAAATTTAGAAATTTGAAAAACTTAGAAATATTTAGATAAGAAATCTTACACAAGGGTTAGAAAAATATATCAAACAAAAAACAAGATTAGAATTTTGGCTCTTCTCTTTTTCTCTTTGAGTGCCTCAATGGTGTGCTGAAAAATCTGTAAACCTTTAAAATGCTCTAAAATATTAATAACCTAGGCTCAATACTATGAAGAGAAAATAGAAAAAAAGAACAATGGAAAGTACTAATAAAGAGCAATTGTTTGAAGGAAAGAATTACCAAATAGATTGAAGTAGCAAAACCAAGCACCACCAAAGCAAGAGAGACACAACAATTTGTAAGGGGAAAAAACAAGAAAAAACCCCAATATTATGAATGGAGGCAAAATGCCTAAAAATAATACAAAGAGAAGAAGCCTTATGAATCTTAAAGAATGGAGGAGAGCACCTCAATAAGTAGAGAGAAGGAGGAGTTAGAATGTAACTCCCAACTCAATGAATGCCACCATTCATCTATGTGTGTGCAAAGTGTCACCTCTTAAGGAGGTGGTTACAAATATTCCTTAATAAAGGAATTAAAAAATAAGCCATCCTCACACATGTGTGAGGTGACAAAAAAGACAAAAGACTTGTAGTGATTCCTTTAGAATATTCCTACAAGTTGATAAATAATTACAATTAAAGAATAACCTTTACCAAGTAAAGATTAATCTTCTAGCACATAGATTATATTGAGTGAACCACCTAGATTTCAGGTGTGTGATCTATCTCTTTTCATTTGGTGAAAGACCCTGATTGAGCAAAAGAGACATAGCATCCTAAACATTTAAAATCTATTATTCATTAGGTTTTGTATTTCATTAGTATTTCCAATCCCTAGGTTGGTGGTTAACCCCTCTTTAGTCATTAATCATACCCTAGTATACCCTATTGATAGATCTCTTTCCCCTATGTCATCCTTGGAATGAGATATCTAGGGTTTCCTTGAATCTGGAGTGTAGAATATTGTTGTTCTATGTCCTAAACCCTAGCAATGAAAATTTTCTATCTTACATTTTGGTGAACCTGGATGTAGAACATTTCATTTTTTTATTTGGAGTGCATCATCATCCTAGATCTAGCTTGCATTAACTTTGCATTAGGGTTTGCATTAGTTAATTAGCATTCTAGGGCTTCTAAATCTTGCATTAGTGAAAGTGCATATAGGTTGCATTTTTGCATCTTCCATCACTAAATTTCATCTAAAATCTACATTTTCACTTAGCTTAGACATCACTCAAACCATAAAGCATAAAAATCATTTAATTTTTTAAAAAAATTGTGCAAAAAACCCTCACTAGGAGTCATACGCCCAAGTCTAGGTGATTTAGTTCTAGTGTATATTTGAAATTACATTTTACTACATTTAAAACCTTGTTTTTGCACTTTTATTTACTATCACTATTTATCTATTTTAGTTGGCTAAGTATATATTACGTCCATTTCATTAGGTCTAGCTTAATTTGGTTCATTTCATGCATTGCATAATTTTAGATTTACATTCTCATATTTTTATATCGCATAATCAATCAATTATCATGTTCAAAATCTAAAAATTGCATTATCCTTTTGCATTTTTTCTCTATCATTGTTGCATTTCAAATTTGTAAGACAATAATTACATCATGTTTTTACTGCAAAAATCTATAGTTATCATACTTCATGTTCTATTTTAAGATCTTGTTGAGTTTTGTAAGAAAGTTTTGTTAAGTGCATATGAATACGAGGTCTTATCCGGGCCTCTCTTTTTGTTTGTCATTTATACCTTTCCTAATATCCCTTCTATGAGTGAGGTTAGTCTAGTGAAAGAAAGCTTGGGTAATCATAACAATAACATTTTTCTTCTCCTAATATCTCTCCTACTTGTGAAGAAGATATTTCAGTGTTAGAAGAACTAATCAATGATAGTTTTGAAAACCCTAGTTTTTCTTCTCCTCTTACTTCTCCTATTATGAAAGAAGTTACTAAACAAGAGGACATAGCAATATGTAATCATGGCGATCACATAACACAAAAAGAGACCATTGAAACCTACCTACATAACACTTCAACTAGTTTACATTTATCTCCCAACATCTTCCCCTCTTGTGATAATTTTATAAATGATGAGGATATGTTGGTGTTGGATAAGTGAACCTTTAAGATCTATGACAACCCTCTTTATATTTCTTCCCCTACCTATCCTATTTTGGAAGACATTATGGGACAAAGGAGTGAAAATTTGTACAATCTTGACAATCACATTGATTCTTCTTCTAGTATCTTGAGATCCTAGTTGTGAAGAAGATACTTTGATGTTAGAAACCATGATTGATGAAAGTCATGAGAGTCTTAGTTTCCCCTCTTCCCCTAGGGAAAACATTATTGAACAAGAAAACACTGTCATTGATAAGAAAGAAAATATAACCATTGGTAACTCCCTTGCTTGCGATGAAGTCATTTTAGAAGAACCAACCTTTGAATGTCATGAGCATCTAGTTTGTAGTTCTCCTAAAAATTCTCCTCCTAGGGAGGATATCATAGTGCAAGAAAATGTGAACATTGACACATGTCTTTCAAACACTAAAGCTTCCTTAGATGAAGATGATGGAGTGACATTAAAATACTCTTCACTAAGAGATCATGAAAATAGGGACAAGTTTGTTGAGGTTATGACAACACAAATTGGATCCCCTTTAACTAGTGAGCCTCCTAAGTCAACTTCCATTAGTGATCCACATAAAAATAAAATTAGATATTTCCTGAAATCTTTAATGCAACTTAACAACAACAATGTTTTGTAACAACTAAGATATAACATGGTTTCTCCAACATGTAAGCAACCATAAACCACTCCCACTTCATTACCATTTCCTCAACATATTTTTCCAAGTGCTCCTCATTCACCTATACATGGTGTAGTTGAAAACCTTAAAAAGACTCCTACTAATATATTCTTATGGCAACATATTCAATAATCACCTATGTACAATTTGTTATTCCAAGAACTATTGAAAATGAAGTAGGAGGAGATCCAATCTTCTAGGAAAGTGAATGATGTAGCATCCTCCTTTGATCATATGTAGGTCACACAGTGAGAAATCACATTCCCTAAACATAAATTACCTTCACTTGATATTCAAAACAAAAATAAAGCCTTGATGATAAAGGTGGTCATTAATGAAACCACAATTAACTTCACTCTCATAGACAATGGAGTAGATCTTAATGTTTGTAGCATTGACCTCCTAAACAAAACTTGCATGGACAAGAGGCTTATCCAACTTAATGATGTTCATATTTATGGATTTTGACAATGTTAATAGGAAACCATTAGGAATGACCACATTACCTATTGAGGTCAGACCTATAGTGTTTCCTACCCCTATCAATATCATGCCAAGACCTCTTTCCTAAAATCTTCTCCTAGGGAGATCATGGATTCATGCTATGAAAGGAGTCACATCTAATCTATACTGTGTGATGAAATTTGAATACAAGAACAAGATATATACAATTGAAGCAAATGAATGAAGCTATAAATCATATGATCACAACACTTCCAACTCCCCTAATCCTTTCATTCCAAAATCAAAAGTTGAATCTATACAAGTTGATGTTAATTATAAACTCTTCAGTGATAATTGGGGGTCATTAGATTTTATGCCTGGTTTCAATAAAGAATCCAAACTCTCACCTTCAAGGTCCAAAGAGTCATATACAAATGATTCATTTTCAAATACAAGTTCTAGTGATGATTGGAATTTTACACCTTCCTTTATGGGAGAGTGCAAAATCTCACAATCTAAACCAAAACAACCTTGTGTGTCATTTTCTCAACTTGGTTCTACAACATTACCCCATGGTGGTGAAGGGGGCTATGTAACTCCCATCCCTCATGAGGGGACAATGCATAAATTCAAAAATGATTTGTGTTCTCATGAAGAAGCCAATCCTTCTCAAAAGCATAAACCCCCTTCATATGAATTGAAAGATTGTTATGGTATGAGATACGATCTCCCTCCCACATATGGATGCAATGAACATACGAAGAAAACCGATATACCATACTCTTTCAAGAAATATTTAGGTTTACCACCTTTATCTCCCTTTTCATCTAAGGCTTTATCATTTAGTGTGTGTATCACATCTTGTGCAAATAAAGAAACATACTCTACTATTCATCAAGAGGGTATATTTTCAAGGCTCCTCCAAGACTGTTTGATATCCCTTCCTCCAAGAACATGAAATAAATTTTACTACAAGATTTCATTTTGTGAATATCATAGAGTTCATGGTCATTCTACTAATAAATTTAAGTCTTTAAATGATAGAATTCAATATCTTAAGGAGTGTGGTGCTCTTCCTTATGCTGGCATACGTAATTCCTCTAATTCATATTGACTTTTAAACATCTCATCAATCACCTCGGCTCATCCTTCTCTTGCACTAAGTGGGGGCAAGGGGTTCGGTAGCCTTGTCCTTTTATGTCACTTGTCATTGTCTCTTTTGGCTATATAATCACCTCTCATGTATATATAAGAGAAAGGTTGAAATGTGAACAACGTGTATTAAGTTGGCCCGCACATGTGACATACTTATTCATGATCTAGCTTATTGGAAACATATGACTTGGCATAGGGGTTTTCAAATAAGATCTCATGTATTCTTCTACTTTAAAGAAATTTCTCACATTAATGGTGTTAGCAACCTCTTTAAAGTGGGGGCATACATTGACACTCATGTTTCAATTCACGGTTTTCTTTATTCTTGTGATGCGTCCTTTTCTTGGTGGTCATTGGGCTTGATATCCTCTGAAAGCGTGATATTTCTTTGATTTTTCCTCTCTTGGAGACATTAGGAACAATGTTCCCTAAGAAGATACCTTATATAAACTAAGAAAAATCCCTTTGAATGCACCTTACACTTTCAATTATATGGCCACCTTGCATAGCATATGTTGCTTGCTTGTGGTGCCATATTGTTTGTTCATAAGTTCCAAGCATATGAAGTTTTCCTTGCCTCATAAAGCTCTAAGTTCATTTTTGTGTGGCACCTTATCAAAGTTATCATGAGGTATAACTTTGGTCTAGTTGATGGGAAGCCAATCTGAGGAATGAATTTCCCATAGCCACTTGTGTGTGTGTGTGAGTGCATACCAGCCACATGTGTATATGTCTCACCTCTGTGGATGCTCACCTAGTGGAAAACCTGATGTTTTGTTGCCTCAATGTGAGTGTGAATTTTTTGGACAAACAACCTAGATTTGATCCACATCGTGTTGGACAAATGATTGAATCTTGATCCACCTCTTTTTGCTTATTTTTATTTTTTTCATGTTAGTCTTTGACATTGCATGTCTGTGTATCTTGTTTTTTTGCACATCATACATCTTGTGAGTATCCTTTTGTGATAATGTCAGTTTGACATAGGATCTTGGATCCTAGGGGATTTCCCACCTCATTTGATCCTTGTTATCCTAGACCATCTACATCGGTACAATAGGACCCCTCTTGAATGTCTACTTCAGTGTGAGTTTGAAGCAAGTTCCTCCTCTCACTAAAGTGAGGGCTATATGTAATAACAAAAAAAAGTATCCCTTTTCCTTGCTTAATTTTGGAACTATTAATGTTAAAATGAACTTAATGTCACCTTAATCTAGTGTTGTGATGTGTTTTCCACATTCACATTAGGTCTTGGGACATTCTTAAGCTAACTAAACCTAACTTTGCCTTAATTTTTAATGTTGTAAAGTGTATCTATTTACACCTTCACATTAAATTTAGGGAACTTGGACCTAATGTTTCCTTAATCTAGTATTGTAATGTGTTACAGTACACATTCACATTGGATTTACAACCCTTTTAAGCTCAATAGTCCTAATTTTTCCTTAATTTACTGTTTTAAAGTATATTTTTTTACACTTTCACATTATGTTCTAGGCTCTCTTGTATTTATGACCTTTATATCATCATTAATAGGCCCCTAAGGCCCTATATTATGCATCCCAAGGCTTATTTCAACAAAAATCCTAACAAGATCAGTAAATAGACTTAATTTCTTAGCTCCCCAACACTTTCTCTCCCTAAAAAGGTCTTGTGGGACCCATACACCACCTTCGGCATATATGAATCCCACCTAGGTGTGACACGTATGCTAGAGGTGGCATATGAGTCCCAATTGGCCCCATTTTAGGGTTTTGAGTAGGAAATTGAGGTTTTAAATTCAAATTTTATGAATTCCGGCCTCTCGGATGTAATAAAGGGTAACTTCAGTGGATTTCCTATATAAACAAGGTCTCAAATCAATTTTTTATTAATCCTTCATGATATCAACATAAGCTATCAATATTTAAGCATTCCAAGACTTTACAAGAGTGTTAAGAAAGCATTCAAGATCATTTCTAAGGCATTCAAGGGAAAAAATCTTTATCATTTGTTGCAGCAATTCAAGATCCATTAGCATGTCAAGGTTATCAAGTATCAAGCATGTTTATGAGCTAGTGTTGTGATTTTTCATTCAAGATCCAAGATTAAACATTGTTCTACACATAATTTAAGATCTAGATCCACATCCTTTATGGCCACTTCATGTTAGATTGCATATTTACAAGAAATCATTCAAGGTATCATTATTCATGTTTCATATCCCATGTTGCATGTCCTTATTTCATTATCTCATCATTTGGTTTAGTTACCTAAAAGGGGTTTGTCCAAGGAAAATCCCCATTTACTAAAAAAAACATCAATTTTTTCTCTCTACATGTGGAATTACATATCTAGGTGCCTTGAAGCTTGAACCTCCAATGCATATTAGGTTTCAAGGTTGGAGAAAGTCATCAAGTCATCACAAGGTTGTTATCTTCACTAAAAGGTCACCTACATGTTACAAATCAAGGTTTTAGACTCGGAAACAAAGTGTGACAAAAAGAGAAAAGTTAGGAGAGTAGATTCAGGCCTTACCTTTTGAAAAATCATACGAGGACTGATACACCACCTTGGGAATATGAGTCCCATTATTGCCATTTTATAGGTTTCAAGAGATTTAGATTAAGCACTATCAGGTTCTAGTTTTGGCACAGATAACCAATTATGGGACTAGATCACCCAAACTGGCATATGAGTCCCATTCATCATCAAAATTAGTGTTTTCAACATTTCAGGCCTTCATTCAAGCCTCTACAAGTTTCTAGGTACACACTACTAATTTTGTAATTTTTTATTCTTATTTACTTTCATTTCTAGGTCATTTAATTAGGTATTGCATATCATTAAGTTTCATAATTAGTTCTTGTATTTCATTAGTCTTTCCAAGCCCTAGCTTAGTAGTGAACCCCTCTTTAGTCATTAATAATACCATAGGATTCCTTATTGCAAGATCTCTTTCCCTTACTTCATCATTGGATCGAGATCTCTAGGGTTTCCTTGAATGTGGAGTGTAGAATATTGTTGTTCTATGTCCTAAACCCTAACAATGACAATTTTCTATTTGATAATAGCAACACCAAAAATAGAGCAATAGCTCTACAAGCCTTCCAAGAAACCAAAGAAGCCCTGAAAATGACCTTCTTCAAGAGCCAAAAGAAAGTGCTTAGCACTTCTACAACAACTATTGCAAAAGAGAGGAACCCCAAGCAAAGGCAAGAGCCATCAAGATCTGACACACAGTGCTAGAGTCCAAGAACCTTAGAAATCACTACATAAGAAAAGTAGCCAACACCAATAATAGCAAGGGAGAGAAAATATCTACCAATACCAACACTTTAAAAAGAGCTATTGGGCACAAAACCCGCCCACAAAGAAGCTTCTAGATTCCATGCCAAGATGATTGAGTGAGCATGAGACAACACATTGCAACCACCAACAAAGTCAGTAGAGCCTTAACAAAGAAGGGTAACTAGAAATAACTAGTCATAGCCAAAAAAATAGCACCTAGGGTGATCAACTGTAGAAATTTCAAAAGGGGGAAACCTCACCGCATAGCTCCAACACCCACCAAATGCCTCACCCAAAGAAGTTGCACAACACCAAAATCCTTTCAATTCCCAAGATAGGAAGGGACAAAGAGAGAAAGAAAGATCCCCATCCTTTGATTAGGATATCCATCGCCCTCCTCCGTAGAATTCAAATCAGAGCCCCTGCTCCAATTCTTACTCAATGCCATAAAGAGGGACAATGTTGTTGATGAAATATTTGATGAAATTTTATAACTTGTTTGAAGACCAATATGCAGAAATTTTTGTACCAATTTATTGATATTATGTTAGTTTCTTTCTCTTTTAATTTTTGTTTGTAGTCTTGTATTCTCCCATGAATGTGGGTGTGAAATCCAATGAACCCCAATCATCATCCAATAGCTTTGTGACTTTCAATATTCTTCTCTTTTTCTTCCTCTTGCACGAGTTCTACTTTTGAAGTTGGTAACAATGTTTTCAAAGGACTTCCCTTGTCTTTCTTACTGTGCAAACAACTTTTTTTGTGAGGTTCATCCTTTATTGTATAAGCCTCATTGTTGTAGACATATTTCATTAAAAAATGAAGAGTGGAGGGTTCCCCTTTCATTTCATTAATCCAAGGTCTACCCAATAGAAGATTATATGAAATATTATTGGGCATGAAATGGATAGGAGTTTGCAATGTGACCTTTCCAACTCTAATAGGAACTGCTATCATAGCAAGTGGTTATTTTCCCACATTATTGAATCCACGAATAGATAAAAACTCAGGTTCAATCATAGTCTTGTCCACTCCAATCTTATCTAAAAGGTTTACACTGCCACATTAAGATTCAAACCATTATCCATGAGAGTTCACTTTATCCCACACTTATTAATGGCAATCGTTACCATGAAAGCCTCATTTTTTTTTTGCACTTATAATGGAGCTAACTCATATTGATGAAAGTTAATATCTAAGTTGACTGAGCTCATACCTTGAATTAGGGTTACTACATCATTTGGTTGCACAATAGGAGGGATAAAAACTTGTTGTAAATCATTTTGAAGCATGTTTTGATAATTAGGTGATGGTTGAATAAAATCCCATAAAGAAATATATTAGCAAGAGTGTTTTTTAGTTGTTCCACAAGATCATACTCTTTTCCACAACACTGTAAGATATTAGTTGTAGGTGGGAGATATAGTTGAGGTAAAGGAAGGGATGTTGGAGTTTTTCTTGGTTGTTGACTGCTTCTAGTGTTATATATATAAGCAATAGTATTATAACTTGATGTTGTTGTGAAAAATTGTGGTGAGGTGGTCTTAGGATAAGAACATGTTTTTTATGAACTTGGTGTTGGTGTGAGGGTGGATAAATGGTAAGAAGTGTCTAAGGAGATGACATGGGAGGTCCAATAATTAAAGGTTTTATAGGAGCTCCAATAATTAGAGGACTCTCAAGAGGTATAATAAAAGGATATCTAATGTTCAAAGCCTCAATAGATTATCCTCATTTTATATGATGTTCTAGGGAGGGGAACTGTAATGTCATCTTATCATCTTCATCTAACAAAGCCATATTACTATCAACTTAAAAATACATGTATCAATTCTATTATTTTATTGTACCATGATATCTTCCCTAGTAGGAGAGTTTTTAGTAGAGGAGAAAACTAGATGTTCATGACATTCAATGGTTGGGTCTTCTAAGATATATTCATCAGAAGTAGGGGAGGTATCTAGAGAAGAAAAAATATTCAATTTTCTTGCTTATCAATGATGGAATCCTCTTGTTGAATAATGTCTTCCCAAGTAGGATAAGAGAAAAAAATAGGATTATCATGGATCTCAATTATGGGTTCCTCTAACACCAAAATATCTTCTTCACAAATATGAGAGATATTGGGAGAAAACAAAAACTTGATTGTCATGAGTGACTTCCATGATTGGATTCTCATTTACTAAGTTAGTTTCACACATGAGAGAGGGATCAATGGAAAACAAGAAAAGAGGAGAAAATATTGCATATTCATATGCTTGTAACAACAATTCCTTAGAGTATTCAACAAGATCTAAAAATAGATCATGAAGTATGATAACAAGAGAATTTTGTAATGAAAACATGATGTAGAAAGAGATAACAATTTTCATATTTTAAACAAGATAATTTTTTTATTATACTATGCAAAAACCTAAAAATTGTGTCTTTTAATTCTAATTTTTATTTCCAAACAATGCACTCGATTTGACCAATTAAATCTAATGAAAATAATGACTGGTTTTTTTTAATTTTTGAAACTAAAACCCAGATTTTCATAGTAGATTAGAGAAGTGAAAATAGATACATCACTTGTATACGGACATATTCACCCTAGGGTGAATGGTTCCTAGCACAGGGGTTAGAAAATTTTAAATTTGAGTTTGAAGTTCAAATCTACTATTTTTTGTTTCAAGTAATAAACTGTTCTTTTAGTGATTGATTTTTCCAAAATTTGAGATAAACTTGCAATGAATGATAAATGATGAAGAATATGACACTTTTTAAAATACAATTTTTTTTCATTTTTTAAATTTGAATTATTGAACATACACTAATACACAAACACTATGGAAAATTAATGCCAACTTTTGAATTTTTCAGATTTTAAAGCATGCAAAATGAAAACATAAAACCCTAAATGCAATGCAAACTAATGAAATTTAATAGCCCTAAATGAGATACAAAATAATGAAATGAATGAAAATTAATGTAAATCCTAGACCTATGGTTTGAATGGAATCCAAATCAGAATTCTTTTGATGCACAATGTCAAGTTCACCAAAATGAAAGCTAGGAAAATATGTGGGTGCTTTTCTTTCTATTGGAATGAGGGGTTCACCATTAATTTTACTATAAATAAAAAGGGGAAAATGGGGTATCATGCACCTATTTTCATCTATTTCATTACGAAAAAGAGATCCCTTGAGCCAAGGTTGGCTTTCAACCCTTAGGTGATTCAACCATGAAGGGAATCTTGCTATTTTCCTTATGATCTAGGATGCGGTAGATCTGTTGAAACAACACTTTTGGGAGAAAGACTAAAAATTGTAAATTAATCAAAAGCTGCAATGCAATGCATGAAATAAAAATACTAAACCTTAATTTATCAGAACCTGCAACTTTTAGAAAGATCTAAGAAGGTTTAGTATTTTTGCACCTTTCATCGAAATGTTGCTTCTAAGATATGCATAATTTCATCTGAGAAAAATTCACCCTAAGCGAATGGGTCTTTGTAGGTCTCTCTAAAATTAGTTTATAGGTCCTATGGTCCTATGTCTGCACTCGTGAATTCTCTGGATTTTATGATTGGAAAGCTAGAAAAAATCCTATAGGTGAGTTTCCATGGATTGATGACAACTTTGACAACTTTTACAACTTTGAAAACTTTTTCCAATTGTGTACTTTGAGAGATATTCAATCCTTGTTCACCCTAAGATCTGTAACACAAACACAAGAGGGATTTTTTTTGGTGAATGGGGGTTTTCCTTGGTCAAACCTCATTTTGGTAGCTAAACCTTGAATTGAAATAATGAAACCTGAAAGGAATGATGAATGAACAAGTTTTATATTTCAACTCACCAAACCCTTGATTTTAAACCCTTGAAGGACCATAACTTAGTAAATCTTGCATTAAATGGCTTGATTGTTGATGCGATCTTGATTTGATAGCTTGAATCTTGATTTGAAACTTGAAACCTACATCACAATGTTAGCTCCAAAAAAATGCATGATGCTTGATAACTTTGACACGATGCTTGACATCATGATTGCTGCAATAAATGCTTCAGAAATATGCTCGTGAAAACCTTTAACCATAATCTTAGCTCTTGCGAATTTGCTCCAAAAATTTTAGGATTTCTTAGGATTTGAATTGATAAAAAGACCTTGCTTTTATAGACAATTTTCTAATTTCCACAAAAAATTAGACATTACAAGCTAATATTTGAATATGAATTTGGGATCATGAAAATACCACCAAAAAAATATTTAAAATTTTAATTTATAACTTAAATGGGAACCATTTTCCAAAGTGAAAATGGGTCCTAACCTAAATAATTAGGATTTTTTGAATTTTGGGGTGTTAATAATGATAAATGCATTAATTAAATCACACTTCCCCCTTAAGAAATTGTAATTAATTAGGATTGTAAATACAAAATTTAAGCAATTAGAGGCTTAATTAAGTCCATTTAAATTAGGGGACCCAAACATAGTGAGAAATGTAAAGGAGTACATTTTTTGACACTACAAAAGGTTGTTAAATCTTTATTCCCACTTATGGGTGGTAACTTTGTGATCTCCTTGCCAGTGAAATATTGAATAGAAAATAGGTTCATCATCAAATATGGATGGAAGAAGATCTTTGTTCCATAAAAATCTTGGAAGAAAGCTAGCTAGTCAACTCTCAGCTTAAAGAAAAACATGGAAATCTCGAGACATGAGTAATTCTACAACATCCCCTATGAATACCTTTAAAAATGAAGAAAGTAATTTGAAAAACCTCTTCAAGGTAGTGATACTTAAATACCTATCATGAATGGGCTAGGGTCCTAGCTCGATTGGCTAAAGCATCATGTTGTAGGCAAGAGGTCATGAGTTCTAGTCTCCCCCCAAACTCATGGTACTGGAGGGTGTGTCATGCCAACACCACCAATCACGTGAAAAATGACCAGGTGCACTACAATTTATGGGGGGACAAATACCCAACCAATTCTTGCAATCTAAAAACAAATACCTATCATGAATGCTAGATATATGATAGATAAGAGAAATTGGATACATCCTAAGTAGGATGATTTTATGGAAAAACTTGAAAAATAAAGAGGAAAAATTTAGAGAGGGTTTATTTGCTTGATTCATCTCTCCTATTATGGTTGTAACCATTGACACTCAAGACAATCTTACAAATAAGCCATCAACTCAAGGAAATAACTTACCCTTAGGTTTGGGTTTCCCTATTTCTCATGGGTATGTGCAAGATCATCATGGAAAATAGGTCTTAAGGGTAAAAAATGAGGAAAATCAAAGTTAGAAATTGACGTGAAATTTGAATAATTTATCTATATATTATTTTAAAAATATGTAAGAATAGTATCATGTAGAAAAATTGAATGTAGTTTCTAAACTATTAAGTTTTTTTTAAATCTATTTGGTGGAAATTTTGAAATTTCAAATGTAGTTGTACTTTAAATTTTAGGAAAATAAGAAGCAGGTGTCTATCCCACCTCACCCTAACCACAAAATAAATGATAATGGTCATTTTATAATATCTACAAATATAAGTAGAAGACTCCGTCTAGATGTGATGCATTTTTTGTAATTTTTCCAAGTAATAATTAATTATGATTTTTATTACAACTTTTTAAAAATATAAAAAATCATATGTCTAACCACCTTACCTTGGTCAAACTTCATGAATTCAATTTTTTAATCCTATAGGCATGCTTAAGAGTATAATGTGACACATGCTCGATTCAAAAAATGTGATATACTGCTTTGAAAGTTGTAGATGTTTCTTTTCTCAATCAACCTATCAATCAAGACTTTAGTTGTAATTCAAATAGAAAATGAATAATACCTCATTTATTAAATCCAAAGTAAAGCATAATTTCATATTGGTGGAAATTTGAGAATCCCTTTAAAAAACCCTTTCGCTTCATCAAATCGGTAAAACCACCACCTACATACTCCTGGGTACACACATACCCATCATATCGCCACTTTCTGGCTCGTCATGATCCCGCACATACCCTCATACTATGCTATATAGTAATGGATAATTTGATTTATCTTCAGAGAATGCCTCTTCTTCTAGAAAGAAAATTCAAAGTGAACAAGAGTTTTTGAAAAAAATTGATGATATTAATTTACATAATTAGAAATAACGTAAACCATTAGAATGATAGATGGTATGAAAAGAAGGGTATATTCCTTACAACTTTCTTATCAATCAAGTGGCCCATCTATTTCTTGTTGTAATCCCCAAGTATTTCCTTCTAGAAATTTGTAATTAGAAAATATTACAATAAATTTTGTCTAGAATGTACCATTGATAGATATCACTAGTTTTGATCCACAACAAAGAATTACCCAAATTTCTTATGCCTTAGTAAATTCCCCAATAAACTAGAATATATCCAATTCCTAATCCATAGCCTAAGGTAAGATTGCTACAAAAAATATGGGGAGTTATAAAAATTATCAACATCATAACCTAAATATGGGTTGTAAAATAGGTGGGGATAAGTTTAATCTATCAAGAGATCATATTTTATTGTCAATGAATAGATTGTTCAAGCTAATTTTCAAGGAAAGAATGCTAGGGGAAATTTCCAAGCTATTTCCAAGCTATAATACCTTTACAATTTGAAAGATATAGGAAATTAGATTTCATTTATATCCCAAGATACCCAAATATGCTTCCCAATGATGTTAGAAATGTCTTCACTAGATTCTTAGGTAATAATACATTTCTAAGAGAGGATCATCTCATAAATTTCCTTAATTTGGTAGATTATTTTGAGATAGAAGATGAGTACTTAGTATTTAAATTATTTATTTAATCCCTAAGTGATGTAGCAAGAGATTGATATAGAGGCTTTCCTAATGCAAGTATAGGGTCACGATTCAAAAGGATTTTGAGAGAAATATGGTAATAAAACTAACCCTAGGTTTACTATAATTGAGTTAACTAGCTTAGTTAAAGGCTATAATGAATCCATATTTTATTTCAATACTAGCTTGTTCCTTTTATCAAAAAATATACCAAGTTTGTTGAAGTTATGAACAAAATTCTGCCATTTATGAGACCTAGTGAGCCTATGTGTTTGGTTATATACTATAATTCTATTGATTCTAAGATGGCCTATAAACTTAGGAATAAGGATCCTCATTCCTTAATAGATTCTTTTAAAGTAGCCACACACATTGAAAGAAATAATAAAGCAACAAGGAAGATGAGTAAAAGGGATGATGTGAAATTTTTACAAAATTGAAAAGGGAATCAAGTCAAGATCCCTTTATCTAAAGATAAGATTGAAAAGGTTATGAATTCTCTATAATATTTAAGTTATAAAAAATTTAGAAATGAGAATGGTTTGCTTCATGATAAACCAAATTATCAGAAGAAAGAAACAATACTTAAGTTATTTGATCAACTATATGTTGAACACACTAGAATACTAAGAGGGGAGTGAATTAGTATTCAATCAAATTTCTTGACCCCCCAAGAACAAGAGAAAATTTAGACTCTACCGCATATAAGCAATAACATGAAAGATGAAGGCAATGCACAACATAACACAACACTAGATATATGTGGAAAACTATACAATGGGAAACCATTGTGAGAAAAGTTGCTAGGAACTACTGTCCTAATCCAACCTCACAATATGAACAAAATTTACAGCTTTTATTTATGGCTACAAGCTAAGGAAGCTACAACTACCTCAATATAGGTTTTAAGGTCACTCCCAAGGAAGCTACAACTCCTTGGTAACTTTGTTTCAGGGCTACAACTTTGGGAAGTAACAACTCCTTGATCTTAGCAACAACCCCAGGAAACCTTTTCAATCAAAAGTATTTTCCCAGAAAGTTTTCAACCTAAATCGTCTATGCGGCATCCTACCTAGTAACCAACTCACCCTTTTTTTAATTTTTTTGAACCTTTCTACTTCAACTAAATATTTCTTCACTCAATATGATTTTAACAAAACCCCATTTTTTAAAGCTCAGTGTGGTGAATCCACATATATATTTTTCAAAATTTTGATTAGATTTGACATTTTTTAAAATAATGCAAGTAGGTTGTTAATGTTAAAAAAAGGGTTGATTAGAAATAGTAAAAAAAAGAAGTAAAACATATTAAAATTTTTAAAAATATATGGTGCACTAGTGGAGAGAATCCTTTTCAAAAGGGTATAATTTTTTTTGAAGATGATAAAAAAGGTAGACAATAGTTGATGTCAAATAAAAACTATCAAATTCTAGTAAGTTTGACTTTAAAACACTATTATGAGAAAAATCTATATCATATTTTCAAAAAAAAATCCATGCACTAGATATTGAAGTTACCTATTTGGAGAAAATAAATTAGAGTAAAATGAAGTTTTATTCTATTTGTTTCTTGACATCAATTGAATGCCACTCTTTGTTAAAATTTTCAACATTTCAAAAAAAAATCTTAAATTGATAAAAATATAAAACATTTTTTTTAAAATTACAAGAATAAACTTCATAAGAGTTCTAAATTTCATTGGTTTACATTAATTTTAAATTTGAAACATAAAGACCACTTTTATGTGGTCGAATTTAAGAATTATTTTTGGTGTTGGTCGATTCCTTTATAAGTGTGAGACAAGTTTGTACTTTTACCCACAAAACGAATATTTTATTTAACAAATAATAATATTAAAATATTTAGCCTCTCTTTGCTTCACTAGAATGTGAATACATTATTTTAAATATATAATATCAAATTAGCATTCACAAGACTATAACACTTGTTGGTGGAATGGTCAATTCCATATCACCATTTGAGGTTAGACACTAAAATATAATATATATATATATATATATATATTTAAATTCTTCAATTAAAATTTGATTTACATATATATTTTTTATTCATAAGAGGTGAGTTTTATTATGATGTGGGAAATTAACTTGGCCCACACCAAGTGAGACCATAGAGGGATCTCATCCCCATGAACTACATATTACAACTATCTTATTCAACCATGATCATATTAGACCATTTAAAACACTACCTACTTATTCCTAATGTCATTTCTATCCTCTAACAAAGCTAAAATATTTTATTGTAAAATTCAGATCCATTGCACAAATCATTTTCTCATCCAACAAAACAACTAGGTTTTTAAACTAAAACCAGGTGTGCAGCTACCTAATGGATACTAGCATCAGTTTTAACTCCAAATTTAGTGTGAGGTTGAAATTTTTTCTTGATCTCCACTAGTTTGAGGAGAACATTTTCTTTTTTCTACACTAAAAGACCCTCACCACCCTCCAAGATCATTTATTTCTCAGAACCTATTTTAAAGAGAGACAAAATTTGCATTCTTTCGCAAGCCTCCATGCTTTGTCTAGTGTTCCTTTTCTTTTTCCTTATTGTTTTCCATTTTCTTTCCCCATCCCCATCATTAGAAACATCTTGAGATGGGGCTTGGAAGAGGGAGCACTTAGCCCTCAAGATCTATAAGACCTTGTATTTTGCTTGACTATTGAAGCATAAGTGACCATGGGAGAGGGAAATTGAGAGATAAAAACACAACCATCAACACCATCCAACTTGTAAGAGTCTCTTAATGGATATAAATTTTGATCTTTCTTTGATTCATAAGGGAGCTCAACTATTTTATCCTCCTTGTTGCAAGCTTTATTCTTTGGAGAAGTTCAAGTTTTTGGGGAATTCAAAATAGAATAATTTTTGAAAGAGGTATATTTCCACCAAGTAGCCTCCCATTTAACTTGAGATTTAGCATTTGAACATTTTGTTGCAATGTGTCCAATTTTGTAACATTTTTTGTACCTAAAAATTAAACCTTCATAGTCCAAGGGTTATGACCAACTTTTACCATTTGCACTCAAGATGATTTCTATTGGGAGGGTTTTGGAAGTGTCTATCTCAACCAAAATCCTAGCAAATTTTGTATGGATGAAGTCCTTTGAATTCACATTTGTATGTATAAAACTACTAAGAGTGTTCCCAATAGCTGCAAAGGATGATTCAAACCAATAGTGAAGAGGGATGTTCGGAATTCTAACCTAGATCGACATAACTAAAAAGGATTTAGTTGTCAGGTTGAAGTTTGGGTGGCACAATTTTAAATGTAGCATGCTCTCTCCCCATAGCCATATGTACTTGAGAATGACATTTTTGTCCTACTTATTATCAAAAACTACAATGAAAAACCCTTTGAACTTGGATAGATATATAGATTTTTTCCCATTAAAGGAAGAAAATATTTTGATATCCATTCATGAAGGTTGGGAAGGCTAAGACACAAGTGACTAAATATATCAATTAATCCATTCTTATAAAAATATTCTTCATTTTTGCTAAGTTCATTCAAAATATTGACATCAAAATCTAATTTCAAAGAATTATGTGAACAATGAATAACCCTCCTATTACTCATACCTAAGTGCATCAATTGCACTAAACCAAATCCAGGGTTGGGGGAAGACCTAGGGTTTTCCAATGGGAAGCCAAACTATGGGGTGTCTACAAGTTAATGGTGGTTGTGATGGGTCTTAGGGAAATTCCATTCATTCATGAGGCTCCCTTGAACCCAACCCAAGTGCCAATGCTCACTGAAAGTGGCACAAAAGTGGTGCCATCTAGCAGCATTTGGTCCTATACAAACTCTCCCCCACCGATGCCATCATCCATTGGATTAGGAGCAGAAGAGTCCCCATCACTCCAAAATATCATGTTGCTACCAAGAGAATCATCATCTTTTATAGTTGAAACCCTAGATTTCGGTAGCAATTCCATTTGAATTGAGGATAACTTAGTTATACAAATGTTCAATAATAAAATTTGATAAATACGTATTATAAATTAATATATAAAAGAAAAAATATATGTTATATTTTTATATTAAAATACCTCCACATTATCATAATTTATAAATCATGTACTAGCTCATTAGTGATCACAAAATTATATAATTCATCTCATACTACTCAATCATCTTGTGAGATCACAACATAATGATACTGAATGCTCATAATAGGTTACACCCTCTACAACTATTGTTCATGACCTTTTATAGGCCATAAATGAGAGTAACTATAACATAATTGGGAGGTCTATTTACCACAAGATTGGGATATTTATCTACCATTATATAAGGTTGTATATGAGGGTAGTAATCACATAGATTGTGCCTCAATAGTCTCTTTAATAATTGATTGTACCATCACATGATGCATAAATTTTTCTACTAATGGTATTCATCAAAAGAATTCTATCCAACAATATCCCACTATATTCTACGTAGAGTATCCACCTCTACACTAAACATCCCTTGCATCAAACTAATTGAGAATTTTATGAAATACAAACTCAAAACAATATTTCTTAGAATATATAGTGGCACCTCATGGTTGTTAAATGGAGGTTGTTAAAATACCATCTACCATCTATACAAAAAAATATTTTTCTTGTCATTATAATTACACAAACGAATAGAGAATAAATTTTATTTCACACCTACAAATGCATTAGTTTTAGGATCAATAGAGTATAAATTTAGGTTTTTATTTATTTATTTATTTTATGTCATCATTGGATAAATTTGTCACCTAAATTTAGTTTCATGCATTTATATGAGTTTTCATTGATGGATTTAAGAGTCAAATTGTTTCAATAATAAAAAGGTGATGTATGGTTGAGGTTTACTATGGATTTATTTAATTTTGAAACCGTTTTTAGAATTTATATTTTGTTTTATTCTAAATAGCTTGATAAACCCATCTATACCTTTTAGGATTTAACAAAAGTGTTAGGGGATATTCATGCAATGTGGGGTTCTCTTCAAACATTTAATCATTAAAATTAGGTTCCAAGTTAGGTTTTAGGGGAGATTAAAAAAAAATGCATTTCAAATATGAAAATTAATAAAAATAAAAACAACATTTTATTTTTAAAACCATGAAATTTCAAACAGTTACCTCTCCTATGATTCAACATTAGAAAATAATTTTGAATGCAAATTTTAAATGTAATAAAATGTCCAAAATGTAGTCACATTTTATTCAAATTTTAGTAAACTACAACTATTTTCTTTGTTGTGTTTTTTTCCTTCCTTTATAAGATATATAATGCATGTGTTATAACACATACACAAAAAAAATAAAAAAAATCAATTCAAAATTGTTAATTTATCTTTTTTTTTAGTTTCCCCAATTGATGCATTGATGATCTATTAAAAAAAAAAACATAATTTTTAGAAGAATTCAAATATGCAAAAGAATATAAGATTTGATGCCGATTTATCACATAGTGCCCCACTTTTCATGTAGAGAAACTAAATCCTTTATGGATTAGGTAGAGATTTTTTTGCTCAGGAGGTATGAAGTAGAGGGTTGCATGGCAAGTGATATGAGTAGTGAAAGAGTTGAAGGAAGAAATAGAATCTAATTTGAAAGTAGAGCATCTAACACTTAGAACATTGAATAAAGCATTAAATATATTTTAATTTTTTTCAATAAATAAATGTGGATTTAATTGAAACTAGTATAATATTTGGAATTTGTGAAGAACATAAAAGGGGATAAGAGACATTTCTTATTTTCTATTGTCAAATGACTTAATAGAAAAAATAGTAGTTGGAAATCTTATCTTTATGTTATAGTTCATCAAGAATTGAACCATGTGCATCTGCATTTGCTTTCACACATTTGTCTCATATTGGCTTTGTCCTATCATCTATATATTTCAATGCAATTCATTGTGCATATTAGCAACCTCAACTCCGACTCTAACACCTACAAGTGTCTAAAATAGATAAAATCACTACTTATGGAATGTTTTGGTACCTATCTTAATAATGTCCTAACTCAATAATGGAAGATGTCCTAGATACTTAGAAAAGAGTTCTAAATATTTAAGAATAGTAACTATGTATTTTAAGTGTTAGGTGAGTGGTAGATAGTTTTCATTTTAATTTTACAACTACAATAAGCTTGCATTAGTCTTAGTTGAATATTGGAAGTAAATTATGACTTATAACTTTTAAAAAGATGAATGATTGAAAAATAAATAAATTTAAAATTGTACAATATACATGTATAATCTTATTTAAAATACAAAATCATAATATTCAAAATTATTTCAAATAAAATATAAATTAAGAATAAAAATAAAATATAAATTTTATTTAATAATAAATACTATTTATATAAAATAAAATAATTTCAAAACACCCCGTACTTTAAAATAATCAAATTGTACTTATCATAAACATACACTAAAACATATTTTTTAAAAGTATTACGACAACTTACAACAACAAAATAAAATATTTATATAATCAAATATCTAGTCTGAAATTTTTCCTTAGGAAGTTCATGATTTATACTCTATCACGGTACCAACCTTGAGTATTTTGTAAAACAAGACAGGTTTGCTTTCTTATTCATAGTCAAATCTGTACCGGCAATATAGTTGAAATCATAATTGAAGGGTAAATTTTGAGTATAAAAAAAAATAGTTCAAAAGAAGTCATTGCTGTCTCCCGCAAATGAAAATGACGTCACTGCTGAACAAATAGAAACAGGTCAACTTACAACTCGGAGGAATAAATTCACGAGAAAGTTAGACGTGAAAGTGATTGTCGGACTTTCCAAATTCACCGACCCGAACAATGAACCTGCCTTCGCTTTTTGCATTTGCATTGTATAAGGCAGACATATTTCTGTTGCTTTGTTAGAAAGGCGTTTGGCGTTTCCTATAGATTATAGAAATGGCCACAGACAGTCTGTTTGCATGGTATTGCTTCCTTTCAGCGCTTTCTATGCTTGTTCTACTTCAAGATCGTGTTTGCCTAGCAGTTAACGGTGGAGACAGCATCGCTTTTGGGGCCGGTCTCACTGGAAATCAGAGCATAGTTTCAAAGAATGGCACCTTCAAATTGGGATTTTTCTGTCCTGATGGAACCAGTAACTGGTACATCGGCATCTGGTATGCCCAAATGTCCGACAAGACTGTTGTTTGGGTGGCCAATAGAGAGACTCCCATCAGAAACAAGCCAGGACTTTTGAAGCTATCAACAGACGGCTATCTCAAGCTGTATGATTCAGAGGGAAGATCAATTTGGTCGACAAGGAAGAATCAGAAAGCTAGAGCCTCAGGAGCTACAATATTAGATTCTGGTAGTTTTGTTATGTTAGGAGCCCACAACATTTCTGAGATTGTGTGGGAGAGTTTCTTGTTTCCAGGGGATACATGGCTGCCGGGAATGAAGATGTGGAAAGGCATGAAGCTAAATTCTTGGAAGAGTTCGTTGGATCCAGCACCTGGGCCCTTCTCTATAGAAATGGATCCAGCCCCAGGCAAGGAGCAGTTTTTGTTGGTATATAATAACAATATTACTTACTGGAGCACCGGAGAATGGGTTGTTGACCATTTCATCGGTCTACCTGAGATGATGATTAAGGGGAATGGTGATATTTTTCCATTTGTAGAGATTTCTCCCACAAGAATGTACTTCACGTATTTTCAAATATCAAATTTTGATGGTATCATGCAGCGCGCAGTCTTGCACAAGACTGGAGAGATACGAATGTACTATCGAATTCTTAACGGCATCTGGAATCTCGTCTGGTCTGGGCCGGGAGACCCGTGTAATATCTATGATATATGCGGAGCTTACGGAGCATGCCAGAGTAGCAATCTCGGATACTGCAGGTGTCTGAGAGGCTTCAACCCAAAAGACAATCGCGCCTGGGATTCAGACGAATGGTGGTCAAGCGGATGCGTTCGCAGTAGTCCTCTGCACTGCTCTCCCACCAACGGCACTACCGATGGTTTCCAGCAAAAGAGTGACATATCATTACCCGTGGAAGCAGCTGTTCCGTATTCCCAATACACATCTCTGCCAGCATGCAGAGCTGCATGTCTGGAAAATTGCTCCTGCACAGCCTTCGATCTCACTAATTCCACAGTGCCCATTTGTAGAATGTGGTTTGGCGATCTCTTCAATATTCGCGTTGCATCAAACAGCCAGCCTGTCTTCCTTCGCATGGCTGCTTCTGAGTTGCCACAATCGACATCCAATGGAGGAAGTGCAAAGGTTCATGTACTTTTAATTTCACTTCCCGCTGGCACTGCTTTCATTCTTGTTTTGGCTCTCCTTGTTATGATGTTTCTTCTTCGGAGGCGTGGAATACTGGCTAAGGAAGGAGACATGCCGGAAGATGGGCAGCCTACTTCGATGAGAACATTCACTTACAAGGAGCTGCAAATTGCAACCAACAATTTCAGTGATCAGTTAGGGAAAGGAGGATTCGGTTCTGTCTACAAAGGAGCTCTCCCAGACAATACGGTTGTCGCAGTTAAGAAATTAGAGGATTTTACCCAAGTAGAGAAGCAGTTTCGGGCAGAAATAAGCACCATCGGAAACATACAACATGAGAATTTGGTCCGGCTTTATGGATTTTGCACAGAAGGATCCGAAAGGCTACTGGTTTACGAGTACATACCCAACGGCTCTCTCAGTTCCTTTCTATTTGCTAAATCGGATGGGTCACAAAAGCTGTTGAAATGGAAGACGCGATACCAGATCGCTTTAGGCATTGCACGAGGTTTAGTTTATCTCCATGAGGAATACAGAGATCAAATCATTCACGCCGATATAAAGCCCGAGAACATTCTGCTGGATAGGGATTTCAGCGCAAAGGTGGCTGATTTTGGGCTGGCAAAGTTAGTAGGAAGAGATTTCAGCAGGGTTTTGACAAGCATGAGAGGAACTCGAGGGTACATTGCTCCTGAGTGGCTCGAAGGCTTAGCAATCACTTCAAAGGCAGACGTATTCAGTTTCGGCATGATGCTGCTGGAGATAATATCCGGTCGAAGAAATGTGGACATGAGCATGGAGGAACAGACTAAGCAATATTTTCCCGCATGGGCTGCAACTCAAATTGAAAAGGGAAACTTGATGAGTATCGTGGACGAAAGAATTGCAAAGCATGCGGATGTTGAGGAGGTGAGAAGAGCTACTCTTACAAGCTTGGTATGCATTGCAAGGGATGAGAATCAGAGACCAAGCATGGCTCATGTTCTCCTGATGCTCCAAGGAAAGATGAACGCTGATACACAAGTAGTCATGAAAACTCTACATTGTCTACTGGAGCTCTACAGCTCATTTGTGTAGGTCCTCTAGTCTCGCAGGGTGCCTTCTCACGGAAGGTTTGATTAGAGGAGGGAATAAAATTATCTTTTATTCCCGGTGATTATGTTATGTTGTATTCGGCAAGAGAATGCTAAAAAGTATAGAAATTTTCTATGAGTTTACGAGGCAAATTATATATATAAAACTATCATAGAAAAGATTATGTAAATGATAGTCGCAGATATAATTTTCAATGAGTTTACTTTGTGAATAAGAATGCTAGTTTTACTTTAAATTATTTACGAAATATTTTCATTTGTTTACATAAACAATAAGAATTATGTTGAGAGGTTTGTGATAGTAAGGGATGGAATATAATGATATGAATGTGTCAACATTTTTTTCTAATTTTTATTATAAATTTGATAGTTATTTATAGATCAAAATAATATTATTTAACAATAAATATATTGATGAGTAGGGGTAGTTTCCAAATCATATCAAATTATGATATTGCTATCAGGATTCAAGCGTGTAGTTTTACGAGTCAAACTCATTGACCCATGGGTCAATGAGTTTGACTCGTAAATTGACTCGTAAAACTACATGCTTGAATCTTAATAGCAATATCACAATAAATATATTACTAATATTTAATGATAAATTTGAAATTAATATTTATTAATGCATATAAATATAAATTTGTAAACAAATGAAATATTATTTTTGTTTCCTTCTACTATTATAAACTTTAAAATAAAATATAATATTTTATTAATTTGTATTATTTGTTTAGGTTCAGCATGGTAATCATCTATTTAGATAAGAGAAAAATAATGAAACAAATATAGATTTAAAACATTTGATTGTTAATGACCATTGTTGTTAATTATTTACTTGTTAAAATGTAGTTGGTCATATTAGTTTGATTCAATTGTGAATTCTATTGTATAAATATATACTTTGGTTCAATGAATTCAAATAAGAATTTTTTGGTATTCCTTCAAATTGTCTCTACATTTTACATTTTGATGATATATAAATCACCATCATATTTTTTTTAATAATCTTTATACTTTCATTTGGTAGTAGACTATAGGGGAAGGAGAAAACCTATAAGTTTATATATAAGAAGCACAAGACATTGATGAGGAGAGAAAAAAATGTTAAGAGAAAAAAATGTTAGAGTTTGTTATTCCTATGTGAAGGTGGTGGTGCTTGCATGGAGATGATCCTAATATCCATAAGGTGGATAGATAATATCATATTTTGCACCTAATTTTCACACACTAGTTTAGAGAAAGTGATGCAAGAAATTTGAAGGTCACAGGGGCATAAGAGAATACATTTGTAAATAAAAATTTGATAGAGAAAAGGAGTATGATTGTTGTTTGATGGTACCCATGTGCATATATGAAGTAAGCTTCTCAAAGTGAAAAAAGTTTGGATAAATTTTTGTTGTCAAAGGTTAATATATATATATATATATTCTCGGGGTATGGATGAAATATTGAAAGGTGATAATTGCTAGTTTCTTTTTTAGTGTTAAAATTTAAGAATCTATAGAAAATCTTTAGTGGAGCTCATATGGAGAACCAAAGGATATTAATACATTAAGTAATCTACATAAAAAGAGCTTAAGATAAATAAACAAAAAGATAATGAAATATTATTTCTAATTTTAGGTTTTCTAGGTCAAATCATTTCCCCCTAAGGTTAGTGAGGTTGTACATTTAAAATAGGCACATGTTATTCTAGTAAATGCATATCAAGGTGCTCATAAAAAAATATATATTAAGAATTTGAAAAATATCAAAGTGGGCTTTAATAAATTAGTAAATGAAATTATAACTAAGGTTGATGTCATGGTAAATAAAATGAAAGTTCAAATTAATAACATGAATTATCAACATGTGATTGCGAAAATTTTGATAAATTTTCTTCCAAGATTTGACAATGTTATTTTCAAAATAGAAATATCAAGGACCTCATAATAATAAGAATTGATGGATTAAGTGGCATTTTTTTACAATTGAAGAATGAATGAAAAATCCTGAAGAAACATTAGAATAAGAATTTGCATCTAAGGAAAACATAAGAGGTAAAAAGTATAATTCTTCTAAGGTTTATCATAAACATTAAAATGACAATGACCATCATCCCAAAAATGAGCATAGAGGGGAGTCTAGTCATAACTCTAGAGGCAGGGGCTATGATCAAGGAAGAAGTTTTCATTTATAGGAAGTAACTAATAATTCTAGAGGTAGAGGCTAAGGTAGAAGTTGGGATATTTATTTTATTAGATTAAAATTGGAAGGGCCCGTACCCATTACAAAATGGCCATAGAGGCCAAGCGAGGGGCTCACGAGAAGTGAAACACCTAGAAAGAAAAAATAAGAGAGACAACAACTAATATACTAGCAAGAGTAACAAAACCAATACACAAAACAAAACTAGTAGGGGATTGGACTAGCTACTAGTCTCCTAAAAGCTTGAGCCCACTAATGGTCAACCACTCCTTAGCCAAGAAATGAAGTTTGTCATCGAATGACAGGGGTCCCTTCTAAGTAGGTTGGGTCTCCTTAGTAGTGGATTGAGTAAAATTTCCCTCCTTACCTTTTTTCTATGAGTGACCGGCTTCATGACCAACCTTAGCCACACTTTTTTCATAACTATTCCTGATTTTGTCCTAAAAAACTTGAATTATAATAGAAGTATTCTTGGGTATGTGCAGGATCATCATGGAAAATCGGGGCCCTTAAGTAGCAAAAGTTAGAAAAAAAAATCAGAATTGAGCAACTTGACATAAAAAAATTGAATAAGTTATCTATAATATTTCAAAATGTAAGAATAAATCATATAAAATTGGTCAACAGTTCCCTAAACTCTTTAGTTTATTTAAATTAAAAAAATTATTTGGTGAAAATTTGAAATTTCAATGCGAGTAGTACTAAAATTTTGGAAAAATAAATTATGTGCATTTTATACAATAATAGTAATATTTTATAATATTTTAGATAGTATAGAACTCATGTCAGATGTGATGCATATTTTTTTATAAATTTTTTTGGTAAATAATTAATTATGAATTTTTGTGCTTTTTAAAACTATAAAACTTGTATCATCTGCTTGGTCAAAGCTTCATGAAATTCATTTTTTAATGTTATATTATACGAAAACTATAGTGTGATACATATTTTGGATTCAAAAATGTGATACTGTTGAAAGCTATAAGATGTTTTCAATGAAGCCTATCAATCAAGACTTTAGATTGTAATTCAAATAGAAAATAAATAACAATTATTTATTAAATTCAAAGTAAAGCATAATTTATATTGGTGGAAAGTTGAGAATCTCTTTTAAAAGCCCTTTTCGTTCCATCAATTTTGGGTAAAAAAAAGTCATCAACCACATACCCTACACATACCCATCATATCGCCACTTTTTGGCCCATCATGATCCTGCACATACCTTCTTCATAGTCTCCTTATTGTAGTCAACAATTGAAGTTGGAATATTGTTAAAAACAAAATTCATATCTAGAATATTCATTATAATATTGTCATTAGGAGTTTGAATGTTGGCATGATAAATATTCTCACACTATTGTAAAAGATACAAACAAATTTTATTTCCTATTTCAACACAGGCTCTAGTGAATATACCTTGTATAATTTTTAGATGTTCTTTGCATGTAACTTCAAATGAGAATAGTTTATTGATCTTGTTTAATAGTGTATGTGTCATAGAAAAATGGCCCCTTGTCATTTTCATGGCCTTTGAGGTCTTGTTTCATGGTGTTGGAACTATGTTGCTCTAATTTTATGTTGTAACATGGCTTGAACATGCTTATTTAGGCACTAAAATTCAAATAACAACATCTTGTGAAGGTGTTGTGAAGTGTTGTAACAAATTTCTACACTCTTCTAGACTCTATTCATTATAGTTCACCTAAAAACCACCTTTTCATCACTAAACAAGTCCTATTTTGAAGTGTTGTTAAGTATTGTAACAAGCTTTCATGCTTTTCTAGTGATATTTTCACTATTTATCCCTGTCTCATGCTTTATTTGGTCCTTTTATGCCCTCATATGACTTAATTAAGTGTATTTTTGAATATTATACCAACAAACAACATTAAATACAACATATTTCATTTATATTTTCAAGTCCTAGGTGGGACCCATTTCACCATGGGTGTGAATGAGTCCCCTTATTTAAATTCAAAATATTTGTTCCTTTTGGTTTGTTCAAAACAGTGTCGGCATGTGATGAGGTATAAATGGATAATAAGGAACAAGATTGTATAAATAAGTAGTTTCACCTCATTTTCAACTCCCACATTCATCAAGTTTCACTCATCACCTATCTAGCAAAATTCCAAAGCATCTTGCAACACTAAAGCACTCAACAAGTGACATTTGGACATCAATAAGGGTTAAAGTGGGTTGATAGCAATTACATATTATTAGTTTATCATTCCTTTTCATTCCATTATTTTATTAAGGGTTTAATTACCAAAAGTGGGGTTGGACCAAGGAAAACCCCTATTCACTAACCCTAAACCATTTCCCCCCTATTGCATGTTTTTTTGTAGCCTTTTGTGCATAGATTTGATAAGATTTTTTGGTGTTGAAGATTGGTTTACAAGTGTCGACTAGGTGCTTCAAGTCAATTCAAGTCTATTTTCAAGCTTGGAGAGAGGTTTTTCTATTAATAGTTTCTGTGGAATTGACTTTGCTTGCAGCCCTACAGTGATGATTTCGGATCTAGATACTGCCAAAAGTTGTCTCACGATTCTTAAAGAATTTGAGAGGACTGATTCAACACAGTGGTGAATGATTCCACCTTAGGAGCGAAATATGGTTTTTCAGGTTTTAGATGTCAATCGAAACCAACTCGTGCTTTTTTTTTCACTAAGAGGACTAATTTGCCACCAGCAGGCGAGATGAATCACTCCTAAAAATTCAATGATTTCATCTAGCATCAAAACATTCAAAGTCCTTGATACTTCTAAAATGGCCCTCTGATTTAACTCATTCCTTTATGTTCTGCATATTTTCTTCATTTACTTCATTGTTTGCATATCACAATGTGTTTTCAAACATAGCTTTAATTTCACTTTTGCATTCATTTTCATCCATTTAGATCATCAATTGAATTTAGTTAAATTCAATTAGCCTAGAAAACAGAGCATATAACATAATTTGAGTGAATCATTAGCATTTTGGCCCTAACTCTCTCCTTTTAGGTAAAAAACACTAGAAGTGCAAGAGAAGCCTTAGGGTACTAAAAATCTATGTTTCAATGTAAAAGAGGGTTTGCATCAAAATGAGTCAACAAGATGATGAACCACTACTTTCCACTATAAAACATTCAATTATGAGAGCCAAAATTCCTAAATAAAAATCATAAACAAATCCTAACTATTATAGCAACTATGAGGGGAGTTTTAGAGCTTAAAATGGTGTGCCTCTTGTTGAAAACTTGTTGTTTTTAGGTCACAAATGACTAATTTTTCTTTAGTCGCGAATAGATCCCTATTAGGGTTTCTAAAACTAAGATTTGGGTTCATTCCTTGATTTCTACACTCTCAGATCCTTAGTTGTTAGCTCCTAAACACCTGTAGCAAATTTTGTAGCCTTCTTTCTATGTTCTTACACTGTGAATGACAACTTTGCAACTTGACAATTTTGACAATTTTTCTTCAAACTTGTTCTCCACTTGATCTTCAACCTCTAAATCTACAAACACACATTCAAGAGAAGAAAACTTGTCGATTGTTAGTGAATAGGGTTTTTCCTCGATCAAACCCCTTTTAGGTAATTAAACCAAATGATGAAGTAATGAAATTGACACATGAAATAATGAAATTTTGATACCTTGGAAGTTGTCTTGGAATGTAAATATGTGAACTAACATGTGGTGCCCATGAAGAATTTATATCTTGATCAAATAGGATGGGAAACAATGCTTGCAAGTAGATCTTGAATGCTACATCCACTATCTTAGCTCAACAACATGCATGAATGCATTATGCCTTTGTCATGATGATATGATCTTGAATTGTTGCAATAAGTCTTCAATAATCTACCCTTGAATGTCTTTGAAATGCTCTTGTAATGCTCTTGTAAACTCAAACTTGCTATATTGTGTGAATACTCAAATTTTCTAGGAGAAGCTATGTGAATTAACCCAATATTTATACTAAATCTAAGAATTAACCCTGGAATTCAAAATATTCAAGCTAACACCAGATCTAGGATTGAAATTCATTAGAATCCCACCAAAATTAAATTTAAAAATGATGTCCTACTCAAGGAGGACCCATTTTCCACTAAAGGAGAATGGACCCTAGCACAAGTTTCCAAGACCTTGCTTCGGGGGTGGAAAGAACATCAAAAAACCACCTCAAATATGCATAGAAATGGGGGTCCTATGTGGAGAGGACCCATTCACCACTAAAGGAAAATGGGTCCTAGCACCATTTTTTAGGACCTGATTTTTCCAAATTTGATGTTATGCAATTGGATTATTGAGTGTCGAGATAGATCTCTCAGAAGGTTTCATTAAGAAGGATTAAATTTGAATTAAAGGGGCTAATTAAGCTCAATTAGCCACAATTAATTAATGAAGCCCTAGATAAGTGTGAAAGTTTATTACAACACTTTACAAAACCATAAATAAGGTACAATTTATGTACATTTTTGTTAAAAGGGGGCCTATATTAATGTGAATGTGTACAACACATTGCAACATCAAACCAAGGTATTATTAAGTTAATTCAATGACAATTATTCCAAATTAAGTAAGTAAATGGGATACTTTTTCTGTTACTACATTTTGGCCCCACTTTAGTGAGATTTTGTCCTAGTGACAAACTCACACTAAATTAGACATTGAGGACACTTTAGTATGCAACAATAACAAAGACACATTACCATAACCTATCAAAGGCCAAGAAGAATAAAGAAAAAAAAAGGATTAAGCATAATCATTCCAACATGATGTGGAAAGGGGTTGTTTGTCCATAACATACGTTGCTCACTCTGGGGTAGTGGAACCTCAATCTATCCACTAGGTGAGTTTTCCCAATCATGTGTTGCTCACTTTGGGGTAGTGGAACCTAAGTGTGTCCACTAGGTGAGTTGTGCCAATGAGGTGGTTTAGTGAGAAAGTCATGCCAGTATGTCGACTTCCCATCATACTAACCATACCAGATCTATCATCTTGATAACTTTAATAAGGCTCCACAATTCTATGCTTTTGTATGCTTTTGAATGCCATGTCTATAAGTTTTTTTTTTAAAGGGGATTTTTATTTGTTCATGTAAGACCTTCTTATGGAACATCATGCCAATGCCTCTAAGAGAGGAAAAGTTAAGAATATTAGATCGCCACATATGGGGTGCCTCTCATTTCACATCATTCCATGAAGGGAGATCATATTCTTAGAAATATCACTCTCATTGGAGGGCATCAAACCTAATGACGCAGCCAAGAAAAGGACATGTTACTTGAGAAAAAAGAAAATCACGCCATGAAATATGTCGATGATGATACCCCCACTTTAAAGTAGTTGCTACACCATTATTGTGAGAATTGCTTTAAATTAGAAAATGTTTTCTCCTAAGACATGAGAGCTTTCCTCTGAAAACCCTATGTCAAGTCATATGTTTATGTAATAAAGCTACGTCATGAAATAGGAAGGAAGGGTTGCCCATAGAAATACATAAGGGATCTATGGATTTGGGGCCAATATTTCTTTGCTACATTGTTGTTTAAGAGCTTGGAACTTTCATCATTCCCCAAATAATAATAGAACTAGAAGAATGACATAAAGAGAGAAGAAAAAAAGTCCTTTCGGGTCAACATGGAAGAGACTTGGATATCTCGACGCCTTACATCATCCCCAAAAGGAAACAATAAGGAAATGAAAAAGATATAGGAAATTTTTTTGGGTAACATGGAAGAGACATGAATATCTCAATGCCTTGCATCATTCCCAAAAGGAAAACACAAGAAAAATAAAAAAAGATAAAGGAAAAGCTTTTGGGTCAACATGGAAGAGACATGAATATCTCGATGCCTTGCATCATCCCCAAAAGGAAAAAAAAAAGATAAATGAAAAATATAAAGGAAAAATTTTTGGTCCAACATGGAAGAGATAGGGATATCTTGATGCCTTGTGCCATCCCCCAAAGAAAAACACAAGACAAAAGAGTGCTTATGACATAGAGAATAATGTATGTACATATAGAGGAATGCACAAAAAGAGAGAGATACATCAAATGAAACGTGACAGGGGATCACATTACACACATGAAATCACATGAAGAAACATGACAAAGAAAAATACTCTAGTAAGGCACATGCGAGTCAACCTAAAGCAAGTCGTCCTCATCCCAATCTCGGTCAATATAAATAGAAGGTAGAAAACTAGACAAAGAGACAATAATAAATGCATTAATAGGACAAGGCTATCAACTTCTTGCCCCCACTTAATGCAAGACAAGAATGAGCCGAGATAGATAGTGGAAATGAGCTCCTTGTGTTTTGAAATTATTTGCAATGAATATAAAACATGTAATAATGAGACTGTGGGGATTCTACAACCATTACATGGCAAGGAGTGGAAGGGTCCTACTTTAAGGGACTATTTCTATGATATCAAACTTTTTAAATATTTTCTTTAAAGCATGAAACTCGTCAGTACTATGTCCAAGGATTCTATGATATCTGCAATGGGATGTGTTATTGTTCTTAGAATTTGGAAATCAAATTTCTAGCATGGGTGGTAGTGTAATTAGTCCTTTGTGTAAAAGTATCTATAAATTCCTTTTAGTTTTAGTTGGTGGATAACAAAATTGTAATTTCTTGAGTTTGTAAGGCCTTTGCTACTTGCTAGATTCACCAATTTTTATAGGTGGATATAAAGCAAGAGGACCCAAAATTTGATCTTATCTTCCTTACCATTATTAGGAGGCATTGGTTGCTCTTTAGGAAGGAGAAAACTTATATCAGGAGGAGGATCTAAGATAATCCTATCAATTTTATGAGGCACTGGTTGTTCTTTAGGAAGGAGAAAACTTATGTAGGGAGGAAGATCTTCATATCCTAACCCTTTGGTAACTTCAGTTGGTATTTTTTTGTAGAAGTTGATGAATTTCATGCTCACTTGTTGTATGACATCCTTGTTTGCTTAAAATCATGAATCCTTTTCAATATGTCTCTTCTAGATTGATAGGAGTATTTGTTACCTTGTTAACATAAAATGTTTAATAGTGTAAAAGAGGGTTTACATCAAAATGAGTCAACAAGATGATGAACCACTACTTTCCACTATAAAACATTCAATTATGAGAGTCAAAATTCCTAAATAAAAATCATATACTAATCCTAACTATTATAGCAACTAAGAGGGATGTTTTTAGAGCTTAAAATGGTGTGGAGCTTCTTGAAAACTTGCTATTTTTAGGTCACGGAGGAATCATTCGCCTTTAGTGGCAAATGGGTCCCTGTTAAGGTTTCTAAAACTGAGATATGGGTTTTGTTCCTTGACTCTCAGACCCTTGGTTTTCATCTCCCAAAAACCTATAGCAAATTATGTAGCCTTATTTCCATATTCTTGCACTATGAATGATAACTTTGCAACTTGACAATTTTGAATATTTTGCTTCAAACTTGTTCTCCGCTTGCTCTTCAACTTGTAAATCTGCAAACAAACATTCAAGAGAAGAAAAAAATATTGATTTTTAGTTAATAGGGGTTTTCCTCGGTCAAATACCTTTTAGGTAATTAAACCAAATGATGAACTAATGAAATTGAATCATGAAATAATGAAATGTTGATACCTTGGAAGTTGCCTTGGAATGTAAATCTGCAAACTAACATGTGGTGGCCATGAAGAATTTAGATCTTTATCTCAAATAAGATTTGAAACATTTCTTACAAGTAGATCTTCAATGCTACATCCAGTATCTTAGCTCAACAACACGCATGAATGCATTATGCCTTTGTCATGATGATATGATCTTGAAATGCTTTAATAAGTCTTCAATAATTTACCCTTGAATGTCTTTGAAATTCTCTTGTAAACTCAAACATGCTATATTGCATGAATACTCAAAGTTTCTAGGAGAAGCTATGTGAGTTAACCCCATATTTATACTAAATCTAAGAATTAACCCTAAAATTGAAACAATTCAAGCCGACACCAGATCTAGGATTGAAATTCATTAGAATCCCTTTAAAATTAAATTCAAAAGGGGTGTCCTACTTAAGGAGGACCCATTAGCCACTAAAGGTGAATGGGTCCTAGTACAATTTTCTAGGACCTTTCTTCGAGGGTGGAAAGAACATCAAAAACCCACCTCAAATATGCATAGAAAGGGGGGTCCTCCCATTTGCCACTAAAGGTGAATGGGTCCTAGTACCTTTTTCTAGGACACACAATTTGATTATTGAGTGTCGGGATAGATCTCTTAGAAGGTGTCATTAAGAAGGCTTAAATTTGAATTAAAGGAGCTAATTAAACTCAATTAACCACAATTAATTAATGAAACCCTAGATAAATGTGAAAGTGTACTTAGACAACAATTTACAACACCATAAATAAGGTACAATTTAAGTACATTTTGTTAAAAGGGACCCTAGATTAATGTGAATGTGTTCAACACATTACAACATTAAACCAAGGCATTATTAAGTTAATTCAATGGCAATTATTCCAAATTAAGTGAGGAAAAGAGATACTTTTTCTATTACTACAAATCTTGATGAAAAGCATGATAATATTATTGTGTTTAGGGATAATAAATGACATGTTTCTTAAGAAAATGAACAATTCAAGTAGTTAATTTGAGCATGGTAAAATAAAGGATATTTTCAACACTTTGTTAGTTCCTACTCTAAAATGGAAGGTGTTATCAATTTTTCAAATGCTTGAATAAAATTATCAAGTTATTTTTGGTAGGAACTAATGTATAATCAAAGAAATGTCACAAATACATGTAGGGGTTTCATGGAATGACTCCTAAATAAAATTGGTCTAGTGCTATGTCATTTATTATTCATTTGAATGTTTTTGGTTTTATTTTTTACTCAAACATACTTAGAGAAAAAGGGACAAAGTTTGATGAAAATGCCTCAAATATATTTTCATAGTTATGATTCTAAAAATAAGTCTTAAATATCATATGATCCTATACATAAGAATTTAATCCTAAGTAGAAATCACATATTTTATGATAGAGAAAAATATACTTTTGATGAACATGATAAAAACATTGTGATAAATTTGAAGAAATATATCAACCATATTAATGATGTAGGAGAAAAATATTCTCATACGCATGCATCTAATTAATAATAAGTTCTTGAAAATGCACAAGCTAGATCTTTAAAGGTGGAAACATGGAGGTATGAAAAATACCAAAGAAAAACTAAAATAAATCATTCTTCATCTCTTATTTTGGGTCACACATTTTTATAACATAACCATAAGGTTCCATACTAAAGTTAAGTATGCCATCATGACTCAAGTTATGCAAACTAATGAGGTAGAGGAATTTATCAAAGCCAATGGAAGAAAAGAATGGGTTGTATCAATGTAGAGTGAAATAGAATCTATTGGATTTAAAATTTCACTTGAGAGTTAGTCGAGATGACCGTAGGAAGGATTTTGAATGTATAAAATGAATATATAATTGTAAAAGAGAACACTCAAAACATGAAGATAATTATTATACCAAAATAAATTCTATTATAGAAAGGATGGATACTGTTAGATTCACCTTGTCTTTAGCTATTCAAAATAGATGGATTATTTATCAAATGGATGTTATGAGTGATTTTTTTAATGGTTTTATGGTTATATGTTCTTTTTATATTTCTATTCAAAATAGTCATATGGTGTTAGGATAGGAATTGTTGACTGATCCATCAGTGCAAAAAAGTAGTTTAATATTTTGTAGAAGAGGAAAAGATACAATGAGACACACCAAACAGCCCACCCATTTAACTAATTTTTGAAATGATCCCCCCATGCATTACAATTTTGACACTTTATAGCTAGTGTTATTTACAATGCAAAATATGTATTTCAAAATATCATAGGGAAAAAATAGGAAAAACAATAAAACTTCAATTTAAAAGTGCAATATAAAATCAATTAGAGATCACCAATAGTTAGTACACAAAAAATATGAACATTGGAAAAAAGAGACCCAAAAAGGAGTCCATTTGCACAAGTTGTGACTCCTAAAAGCTCTCAAGACTAGAACTATGCAACAAATTTTAAAAGTCTTCAATTAATAAAAATCGAGAGAATGAAATTAGAAAATTAGTTTTTCCATTTTCTTACCACTATGTAGAGAATGAAATTATACCCCACATCAAAAAAATGTTCCAAAAAGGGCCTCTATATAGCTTAGAATGAGCCTCATAAAGTTTTCCTACAAAACTTAAAAGCCCAACGAAGAGGAGGTAGAGTTTGGAGTGTTAGAGAGTGGTGTGAAACTAATATTAGGATAATTTTGAAAAAGAATAATCATAGATTTTTTAAGAATATTCTATATGAATTGAATATTTTTAAACTACCCTTCAAATGCCATGAAACCACTTGAATAGACCAAAACCACCTTTTTGAAACTATAAATCATCAATTTTTTGTGTAAAATTTTATTTTCTAGAAATCAATTTTTTTCTAAGGTATATTCTTTAGAATATATGTGGGGATGGCACTACTCAAGTGATAATGGAGGTGGCCACTATGTGACATTGGCTTTTAGCTGCTCGTTGGTGGCATGATAGTTGAGTGTTTGTCATGTTGTGAGTAGTGGTAGTTTTTGTAAGCAACACCATCACTATAGTGCATGTTGAATAATACCTTTTTTATAAAAGAAATTGTAGTTCATGCATTATGAATTTTTATTCCTTATAGGTTATCTTCTCCAAATTTGATGAATTTATAGCCAATATTTATATTTTTAGGCCTTTTGAGTATGATCGCAAGGTTCATTTAGGTTGAAAGTGCTTCAAAATATCAAGTACCTTTCAGAACCATGCTTCAAACCTTTTTGCAACTGGGTACTCAAATATTTTATTTTAATGAAATAAAATCTAATCTTGACTTTCTCAAGCCTCTCAAACACTATGGAATAACTAAAACTTCCTCTAGGATAACTAAAAATATCCAATCACCGTGATCTCACACTAAGAACAAAAATATATGTAAATCAGAGTATAAAGTTTCTTATTTTCCATTTAAACTACTATAATGCTCTTGATCATTCACAAATGCAAGAGAAGATCATACTAAGTTTTTAAGAAAAATTAGTAATGATTTGTCTCAAATATCTCAAAAATTAGGACTAAAAAATGAACTATACTAGAAAAAACAACTATAATGCCATGTAATATTATACAAGAAATGATAATGTGAGATAGGATCTAATTCAATCATAGATCACACATGCTCCGATTCATAAAGTCTCAAATATAAAAATAGAGGAATGGGGAGAGAATCATGAAAATTGAGAGCTCAAGAAATAAAATGCAATAGAGGATAATAAATGTTCACATTACTCTTTCTGACTAACAAACAAGAGAGGTGAGTGTTGCATATATAACACAAATAGGGGCATATACATCCAACAGGTGTGATAACTTCAACTATCCAAATAGGCGAGAGATTTATCTACTTGCTAAATGTCAAATAGCATGGTTGCATTTAATTGGATGAAGAAAAATAAATAGTTATAAGAGGTGGCATAAGACTCAACTACCCAATTATGGGTGAGAGTGACACATGTAAATGATGACATGTGTCCTCATAATAACCAAGTCTAAGTAACCTAAGAGAGATTAATGATATGTGAGAAAAATATTGTAATGTAATGAAATTTAAAAACCCACACTAACATCTACTTCTATGAATCTCTCTCTCTCTATATATATATATTTATATCACCGGTTATTTTCTCTATGTGATCACTACTAGAATAAATATCACATATACAATAATTCTAGTATTTAGGTTCACATTAAAACCTAGTGAGATGTACATTGGTGTGTGTCTAACAAGATTCTCAAGTATCTTTTATGTGTTAAAAGGCACAAGACAACTGAGAGGGGGAGGGTGAATTAGTTGTCACCAAAATTAAACTCAAAACTTCAACACTTATTAACTTCACAACCACACTATTCTATTATCAAGTATGAACATGAAATGCAGATAATAGATCTAGTAAAATCAACACAATGAACACTATATTTACGTGGAAAACCCAATGAGGGAAAAACTGCGGTGAGGATTAACTCACAGTATAAAGAGATAGTAAAACTGAATGTATAAGGCTCACTACCATGAAAGGAATCATTGTCTAGATACAAAATCTCACTACTTACAAGGAGGCTCACTACCTAAAAAAATATTTACAAAAAAAAATTGGGACTCACAACTGAAATGAACTGAAAAGAGTGCACCTAACAAGTGTTGATGCAATTCTGGTGATGCTCAATAGACTGAATTAACAAACTTCATCATTTTTTATCTTCTTCACTTTCGCATTCACTACTACTTCATTGATTACACACCATCTCCAAAAAATGTTCAACATATATATACTCGATCTATCCGCAAGCATTAATTAGGTCGGCCTAATTAGATGCAATTCCTTGTTTACCAAAAATACCAACCTCTCAGCTTCAAGCATTCACAAAATATTTCCAAAATACAATTCAAACATTCAACACGCTACATTATGTCGGCATGGACCTAAGATAGGTCGCACATATATCCCCATAACAAAATTAATTCACCATATCACGACTTATCCAAAAGGTCGGCCATAAATAGACTTAATTGAAAAAAGTAATCAACAGAATAATGTCAATATGTCATTCAAGCACTGAAGCAAAAGAGATTCTAAACATACATGCCTTCAACAATCATAAACTATTTCCCAAAACCGCAAGCATCAACTACCAACTACAGAGGATTGCAGACTAGAATACCAAAGTGTGTAGCTTGAATATTGGTTCAGATACCAGACCAAAATACCGGATCAAGCACTAAATTAAGCTTGAAATCACAACATGGTGACATCAATGACAACAAAAAATTGTAGAGATGATGACTCTTCTTCATTCTTCCAACAATCTCCCCCTTTGTCATTGATGGCAACATGTGCCAAAATTTTGCAAAATAATCATTCTCCTTACTCATATGACTCTCTCCCCCTTTGACATCAATGGCAAAGGGAAACCAAAAAGGTAGGATGGAAACATATGTATATGATGACTTTGTATATACACAAGATTTCCAGCTTCCAAATTCAAACAAGAATGATGCTTTTTACATGAAAGATTTTTGTGTACCTCTCTCTTATGATTAGAAGAATTATTTTCCATGCAAGCACAACCAAATTCATTCTTGCACTCATACCTTCCATCAAAGATAATTGTGTAAAGGAGGATTGTCTACTTAGAAGATAGACACAATCATTCACAAATTTTCAACATCAAAGAGAATTCTAGAGAGATGATCTAACCAGACCTCAACAACTTCCTTAACCAACCAAAAGGTTCTAACCATATCTTCTCTTTGCCTTTAAGTACTCAAAAATTCCACCTATAATTCTCCAACGCTTATTCTTTGTTTTCCATCCATGTTTTTCAAGAAATCAAAGTTCTTTCCAATACTATTCATCTCAGCTTCAATAGCTTCAATTCTACTTCTAAAGTTATCAATAGTTGTTAGCCACTGGAGACAATACCTGTAGATGTTGGATATTTCTTTGATACATTCATTTGTCTCATTCATGTATTTAGATAGCACTTTCTTTTCTTTGTTACATCTTCTTTCAATCATAGCTTTGAACTTATGTCCTTTGGATCCTTCCAATAATTTTCTCTCTTCAACAATCTCCACTAGATCATTTGGCCAGGAATCTGACACATCTGAAACTAAAATACCTTTATTCATCAAATAATCAACCAGCACATTATCAATTTTAAGTTTCTCAATCGGTGAGCACACATTCCATATTTCACCAATCATCTTCATCTCACCCTTATCCAGTAGCATCTATATATCCTCTTTATCGGATTCAGAAAAAAATTCTTCCTCATTCTTCTCCTCTTCTAAGACTTTTGTTACAATAGTTTTCCTCTTTTTTTGTTTTGAAGGGGACTCGCCAATGACAACTTCCAACTCTCTCTTATCGGAGGATGAACACACTTCAAACTAACTTAGTACTGATATACCAGAGCATAGATTTGTTGTTAAGGATGTGAAATATGATCTACAATCACTTACATTATCCCCCAATGATTCCAAGTATATGTAGACTTGTTTCCCAAAAGGAATACTAGATTCCCACACAACATTTTATCTTCTTGGTAGAGACTTCAAAAACTAAAAAATCCAAGCACACAAGCAAAGATTCAAACCAAAAGGGATAACCCTCAACCACTAACATTTGGGAATTCTCAAATAGATTTTCAAGTAATAGGCTACACAAATCAAACTACCTATTTTCCTTAATCATCATATGTGCAATATATACAACAATAGTCGAAGTCGAACCTTCACGACTTCTAAAATAGATTTTGTAAGAAATGTTGTATGCAACATATCTTACAGCCTAATCTGCAAGTGTTTTTATCAATAGAGCTCAAGGGTCTTTATTAATGCCAGTAAGTTCCTCCACATCTTTGTATTTTATGGTTTATTTCTAGGAACATCCCTAATACTTCATAAGTCGGTAATCGCTTCAATCGATTCCTTCATAATTAGGTAGGGTTTGTCCAACACAATGTTGCCATTCTTGAATCAACTCAACATGAACAAAA
Source organism: Sequoia sempervirens (assembly GCA_007258455.2). Lineage (NCBI taxonomy): Eukaryota > Viridiplantae > Streptophyta > Pinopsida > Cupressales > Cupressaceae > Sequoia > Sequoia sempervirens. Next base: position 73,798 of record VDFB02017234.1, read on the forward strand.
TGAACTCTTTATCAGTAAACCATGGAAATTCTCCCCATAAATCCACACCTAGGGTTTTTATTCTTTGTAATTCATTGTCCTTTAGCCCTAGTTCCATTTCCTTCATCTTTCTATGATGAAACTCTTCAAATTCAACTCCTTTCAACTTTAGTGGAATGCCACCACTCAATCATCTTTCCATTTCCATGATTTAACTTTCTTGAATTCATTAATGTTCAAATAAGACTTCTTCTTTTCCTTCGCAGACTGAATAATAATTAATGAGTATCAGTAATAATTTTTTCAACTTATTTCAGAAATGCTTCAAATTGCTTCAAGATCACTCCAAGATGCCTTTTCAAACTCTTCAAGTGCTCAACTAAATAAAGAGGCTTACAAATTTTACCTTATACACCATCGATTTTCCCTAATTCATACTAAATGTAGTAATAATCAAAAAGTTGCTAAAAACATTCTTCTCAACATAGAAAACCATAATTCGGTCTGCAAATCAATATGTCAGCATGTTTTCATCTGGTTCTTTTTCCAAAACCTCTGATTATTCAATCTTCACATTTCATCCTCATGCTAGCCTCTGACACACCATTCATCCAGGGGGTTTTTACAATTATTTGATAATGCTCCTCCTAAGACCATGCTAGGTCTAATGCCCAGAGGAATTGTCTATACCGGATGAAGGCATAGACACATCAATAATTTTAGGTTATTCTTCTTCTTTCTTCTTCCATATCTTATTCATCTCTTGCTTCATCTCTTCTTTGTCGATCTTCTTTATTGGTTCATTTTTCTCTATTGGAGTAAACTTCCTTCCCTTCTTACTTCTGCAAATCTTTGAGATATGTTCATGTTTGTTACAATTATAGCAGATGATAATTTTCTGATTAGTCTGACCTCCATTACTTCTTGATCTACATTGATTTTTTTATGTCCATACTTGTTACAGGTATATTAATAGCCATTAAAGGATTGATTCATTCTAACTTCATTAAACCTATTCATCATCACTTCACTAATCATTTTCACCTGAGATCTGCATTCAATAGCTTTATGTCCAACCTTCTTGCATGAAAAATATTGTCTAGAGAAAGAACCAAGAAACTGATTCATCATTTTCCTACATTTTTTGCCTTGTGACCATATTTATTACAAGAAAAGAAAATACCATTGAAAGAGGGATACCTTTGTGCATTAGGTTGTCTCCTTGCAAACTTCCTCTTATGCTTCCCTTTGTCCTGAGTCATTTGATTGTCCTTAGAACTTTCACTTGCATCATTCCCTAGGCCACCTTTGTCTTTACTTGGTTTTTTTCCTACAAGTATTTCTCCAAGCTTATTAGAGCTAGATCTGAAATTATTCTCACAGAGTTTTTCATTCTCTAGTTCTACTCTCAATTTTACTACCTCCTATTCAAGTTTAGAGCATTCATCAGACTTTTTCTATACCGTTGTATTCAAACATTCTTCAATTCTCTTATTTTCTTATACGAGCACTTTCAATCCAATTATCTCTTGTTTCAGCTGCTCACTCACTTCTTTGTGTCTTTTCTTGAATTTCTTTAATTGTTATTTTAGCTTTCAGACACATTCATTTGCATCATCAAGATTTTCATTCAGATCTTTGTTTTCATTTTCAACTTTGTCAAGATCCTCAAGTGCAATCTGGAGTTCTTATTTATCATCCATTTGATCAACCTTCAAGATCTACCTTAAGCGGTTAAGCTTTGTACCAAGGAACCAAAGCTCTGATACCAATTGTTAAAAGGTGCGAGACAACTGAGAGGGAGGGTTGAATCAGTTGTCACCAAAATTAAACTCAAAACTTCAACACTTATTAACATCACAACCACATTATTTTGTTATTAAGTATGAACATGAAATGTAGATTTAACAGATAGTAAAATCAACACAATGAACACTAGATTTACGTGGAAAACCCAATGAGGGAAAAACCATGGTAAGGATTAACTCACAATATAAAGAGATAGTAAAACTAAATGTATAAGGCTCACTGCCAAGGGCTCACTTCCTTGAAAGGAATCACTGCCTGGATATAAAATCTCACTACTTACAAGGAGGCTCATTGCCTACAAAAATATTTACAAAATAAAATTGTGCTTCACAGCCGAAATGAACTAAAAAGAGTGCACCTAACAAGCATTGATGCAGTTTCAGTGATGCTCAATCTAGATTGACTTAACACACTTCATCATTTTCGCTCTTCTTCACTTTGGCATTCACTACTGCTTCATTGATTACACACCATCTTCAAAAACCGTTCCACATATATATACTCGATCTATTCGCATGCATCAATTAGGCCGGCCTAATTAGATGCAATTCCTTGTTTACCAAAAATACCAACCTGTCAGCTTCAAGCATTCACAAAATCTTTTCAAAAGATAATTCAAACGTTCAACACACTACATTATGTTGGCATGGACCTAAGATAGGTCGCACATATATCTACATAACAAAATTAATTCACCATATCACAACTTATCCAAAAGGTCGACCAAAAATAGACTTAATTGCAAAAGTAATCAACATAATAATGCCAATAGGTCGTTCGAGCACTAGAGCACAAGAGATTTTGAACATACATGCCTTCAACAATCATAAACTATTTCACAAAACCACAAGCATCAACTACCAATTGCGGAGGATTGCAGACTAGCATATTGGAGTGTGTAGCTTGAATAATGATTCAGATACTAGACCAAAATACCAAATCAAGCATTGACTTAAGCTTGCAATCACAACATGGTGACATCAATGACAACACAAAACTGTAGAGATGATCATTCTTCTTCATTCTTCCAACATGATGAACATTGTATTATGGTCTTAATTTCTATCATTCAAAGGAGAGTAAGTTGGTTGGACATATTTATTTGAATTGGGTGGGTTCTATAGATGATTTGAAGTCCACATTTGGTTATACATTTAATCTTTGGTTTGTAGTCATTTCTTCAAAGTCCATGAAACAATCTATTATATCTCTTTCTACTCCATACATTGAATATAAAGCAACCATTTTCACTACTTTCTTGGGAGTTTGGTTGAGGAGAATGTCACAAGATATATACCAAATCTAGGATGGCCCCATAGTGTTGTATTATGATAATCATAATACTATTTAGATGAGTAAGAATATAGTGTTGTACAATAAAATGAAACACATTGACATCTAGCACCACTACATTTGTAATGAAACACATTGACATCTAGCACCACTACATTTGTGAGTTAGTTCAAGAAAGAATGGTTGAACATGTATATTATTCTACTATGAGACAGCTTGTCAATATCTTTACAAAGCGCCATGATCAAGATAACTTTTAGACACTTCACACTTTACTTTGTGTTCTGTAAAATCTTCATTATGGGGGAGAAAAGAGATAAGTTGATGATCATTTCTCTTATTTTTATTTATAATATTTATATTGGAGTAGAATGAAAGCACTTAATTGCTAATGAACATTCTTAGTAATTAGTTATTAATTAGAAGGTAGTTGGTCATATTAGTTAGGTGACTATTTGGATTTGATTGTGAATACTTGGTATAATTTGTACTTTTGTTCAATGAATTTAAATAAAGATTTTTCGTGTGTTATCATAGTTATCTCTACATTTTGTGTTGATGATCTACAAATTGTTATCAAGATTGTAATTATTTTGATGCCTTCAAGAATAATGAAAATAATTTATTTTTTATAACAATTTATGTTTAGCAATATTAATATGAAATAAATAATTGATCAAAATTATAGATTAAAAAAATATAAATAGATCGATCTTAAAAACACCAAATACTAAGACATCTTTCTATATTTCTTAAATAAATATATCAAAAAAAACATACACTATTAATATTTTATATTTCATTCATAATAATTTTTTAACCATATTATGTATACAATTATGTAAAATATAATAACCTAAATTATACAATTTAATAAATTTTAAAACTATAAAATACAAGATCAATTTGAAGGCCTACCGCCGTGCCGTAGGCAAACACATGACTCGGCCTTGTGTTTATTTTCTAACACTTTTGTCCAATCTTCCGTGCGAAGCCATGTGCGATGGTCAAAAAGTCTCTCGTTTCTGCCGGCCACTTGAATTAAAGTGTTTCTCGCATAGCCAAAGAAAGAAAAGTAGTCAAGGTACGTCATCATTATTTGCGCAAAGCAAATCTAGTGGTACGAAAAAATGGGGGGAAGGTGATTTGATCTTTTAAGACCTTATCTTAATGAGTAGAAGAGGGTGCGTACAACTCAATTACATATCTTGCATTAAACTCACAAATAACTAATCTAATAGTATAGAGATGTATGAAGATGAGAAAAAGAATAAGAATAATACATAAATAAACAAGTTGATACATCTTTAAACTCTTAAATTGTAAAATTGAGATTATAAATTTATTATTTTTAAAAATTAAATTAATAAAAAAAATATTAGTGAAATTCGTATACAATTATAAAGATTTTAAAATTCTAAAGATTGATTAAATTAATACAATTTATTAGAAAAAAAGTGAAGTGTAAAAGTTAAGATAGAGTAAGAATTCTATATTTATAATATTTGGTTGCATAAGTATATTATATAAATGTATATTATTGTTAGGGGAAATAAAAAATTTTAAGATTAGTTTAGATCAATCAAATAAGATGCATAAGGAAAAGTATAAATTAATGTAGACTAATAACCAATAATTGAAATAATGTTTTTTTTTTTATCAGTAAGCAAGATGATTGTATTGATATTTAGACAAGTAAATACATCATTCAGGTCTAAATTGTGCATTCTTCATGACTTCAACAGAGACAAACCAAACTTGGACACCAACCAAAATTAGCAAACAAAGTGGACGTAGCCACCATTAACCAACATTTTCACCAAAAAACTTGACCCACCCAACACTTATAGAGACCAGTTACAAAGATTACCATTCATACCACCGAACCCAAAAAACTTAACCACCAATAGAAAAACCCTAACCAGACCCCTATCACCAAACATTTTGCTAAGCAAAAACACAAAATTCCCTCTTCCAAGCCAAGTCTTCTATAGGCACCAAGTGAAATTTATTTTTTAGAAACTCTGCTCCTACTACTGCCAAGCGCCTATGCTCAATAAGAGCCATGTCGTTAACATCCAACAGGAAGGGAAAATAGCTTACCAAGGAATCCAAGTTGTCCCAAAAATGTAGGTCCCACGGCTGTGGGATCACTTTACTAAGTCGAGCCGCGACCAATTTGCTCTATCCAGGCCAACCAACATGTCTTTGTGAAAGAGGCCCCGCATTATCACCCTTGCATCTGCTTTTGAAACCCCAATATCAAGCAGTCCGACCAACACCCGAGAAGAAATATCTGAATCCAAACGGTATCCTTCGACATCTTCCATAAATGCTTTCCTAGCTAGGCATTTGACAGCTGCAAAAGACAAATAATCTAGGTCGAAAATAATGTAGTGTAGCCGAAGAGAGGAGATTAGACCTTCAAATGCAATTTTCCTTTTGGAACTTTTTAACTAAGTACTAGCGTAACCATCCCTCCCATCTCCAATTCCTTTGTAGAAACTAGAAGTATAAATCTACTCATCACACACACAGAGCTCAAAAAACCATACCACCAATTACTTTAGAAATAAAACTTCACCACCCATCAAAATAAAGGCCTAGGCAGACGTGCTTGGCCACCATCCTTTGCAACCTGGAAAACGTCCTTGAAAGAACAAAGCAAGTCATGCAGTGCCGACAGGGAATGATGGTTTTAACTCCATCAAGAAAGTTCTTTTTGGACATGCAACCAACTCATGCTTCAACCTAGCGCTTGCAACATGGCCACTCCACATCAACAAACAAGGGATGGAGTGGTGCCCTCCCTACCTCCCATTACACCACTTCTCCAGGAATAAAGTTTCTGATGAATTTTTTTTTCTTATGAATACACTCTACTCCCATGTTTGCAAGAGAATCCACATCAGAATTTCGTTCCCGTAAAATATGGTTTATTTTGTAGTTCTCAAAACTACTTAAATAGGAGAGAGTGACTTCCAAGATTGCATCCAATTTCCAATTCTTTAGGTGACCCGATCTCAAAGCATTTATGATCACTGATGAATCTCCCTCTGAAAATAGTGTTAATTTGATAAATGTATATGTTTTAGAAAAAAAAAATGATAGATGTACTTAGTATGATAGATAAACAATGATGCAAATTGATTAATATTTTGGTACAAACCTCATCTTTTTCTTGAAAATGCAACTTCTTAGTATCTTGAATGTTTTTGTTTATATGTTTTGTA
>VDFB02017235.1:0-21956 GCA_007258455.2 Sequoia sempervirens
AGAAGAGCAACGAATCATAAACAATATGGATCTACTCTATGAATAAAGTGATAGATCAATTCGATATCCAGGGGGTGGTGTCTGTAAAGATCTAGGAGGAGACCGAAGACTGTTTCCAGGAAAGGTCAACTTGCAGAAGGATCTGGAGCAAGAAGAAATTCGGCAGAAAGGAGAAAACCTCAAGTCACAATGATAGTTGTCTTTGTCTGGCAACAGAAGTGGTTGGCATTTATGGTAACTTACTAGAAACATTCAAAGTATCGAGAGGAGGTTCGAAGGTGGACACGAAGACTAGAAGTTAATGTTGTGGTTGTAATAGATCTTAAGGCTTCCCCTGAGGGTGATCTGTCACCAACATGGACAGCGGGGATGCACATTTAATGCAGAAGTAGCTTGATTCAAAAAGATCTAAGGGAAAATCTTTCTAGAGGTTGAAATTTTTGTAAGCCCTAGGGCAGGGGCCGACACTTTTTGCATATATGGCATTTTTGCCTCTTTAATAGGGGGTTCTAGATGATGCAGCTTTGGATATAGTGACTTTTACAGTCCTTTGGCATATCTCTTGCATCTTTTTTGTAACTCATGGAGATATGGAATATAGTTCACCTTGAGTGTTCTCTGGTTTTGATTCCTTACCATCTTGTTCTATAGTTGGCATATGTTTTATGATTGATCAAACTATCTTGTAAGAGCTTCAATTTCATTTTAGTTTTGTCTCATGCCTTATACCATTTTTTGTAATTAGCATGTTCATTCAAGTTGTTGATTGTGTCATTTAAACATGTTCACTCGCTCAGTGTGAAGTTTCCTTCCTTCTGCAAGTTAAAGTATTCGATCTTTCAGAAAAAAAAAATTGCATAAACATTACAGTAACAAGTTGTGTAAATTGAATTCTTGTTGGATTTCATTGTCTCCCTTTAAGTTTGGTGTATCACTTCTTTTCACTGTTACGGTAATTCATTTTAGCACTCTTTCTCCCTTTTCTTTTAAAAGAATTAGCAAAATAGTGACACCATAAAAAGTCGGCCTTCTCCGAAGGTTGACCTTGGCTTACGAGTAATCCAAAACTTGAAAGGTCTTCCCATGTTACACTGAGGTGTTGAACATTAGGTTCAACAAGGTGCGAATCTAAGTGTTAACGGTAACTTTTATCATAGTGTTGTTCAAGTCTTTTATAAGTTTTTTGTGTTTTATGAAGTCTTCTATTAATTCCCATATTTCATCTCCAAATATGTGCCAACACTTTTGATAAAAGAAAGTTGGATACCCATCCAGACCTGGAGCTTTGTCAGGGTGGAGTTGGAAGGCAATCACCTTTATTTCTTCTTTAGAAAAAGGTTTTGTTAACATCTGGTTATCTTCTGGTGTAACCAACTTGGGAATATTTGCTAAGATTCTTCTATCATTTGGGACTTCCTTATCACCTTCTAGGGCTAGGACCTTTTTGTAAAATTTGGTTGCCTCTCCCTCAATACTTCCTTGCTCTTGGATCAGGGTACCTTTTGCAGACTAAATACTTGATATCTTTTTTTGAGCTTTTTTAATCTTGGATGTGTTATGAAAAAACTTTGTGTTTGCATCCCCTTATGTTAACTACACTTCCTTGGACTTAGTTCGCCAATACACCTCTTTCCTAGCCAAGATTTCCTCATATTCTACCATTAGTGCTTTCTCTTTCAGGTAATCCTCTTGGATCATGCCTTTGTTGATAACTTTATTATTTAGTGTTGATAGTTCTTTCCCCAATCTTTCTTTTTCTGAGAAGATATTTTTAAAAACTGTCTTATTCCAAATTTGTAACTTTTGCTTTATGTATTTCAATTTGCACATGAAGATGAAACTCTTGGTCCCAATGTACTTCGGGGCCTCTTTCCACCATTTTTCAATTGTTTCAATCAGGTCATCCCTTATGAACCATATTTTTTCCATTTTAAAATAAGACTTTGAGTTATTGTTTTCCTTTGTTAGTGACACTTTGACTGGGTAGTGGTCTGACTCGACAAATGGTAGAATTTTTGCCTCTATAGATTGATCATCTTCTAGCCAATCTTGAGAGTACAAGAACCTGTCTAACTTCTTGTTTATACAACAACCACCATTTCTCCTATTTGATCAGGTGTAAACTCCATTTTTGATAGGTGCCTCCATGAGATTTTTATGGCGAAGGAACATACCAAAGGCAGCCATTGAAGGGGATGTTATCCTATTACCTCCCCACTTTTCGTCTATTCTCAATATTGTGTTGAAGTCACCACCTAAATTATTTTTTTCTTATTTATCAAGGTGATTTGTTGAATCAATGTGTTTCATAATTTCTCTTTTTCCCCATTCTTGGTAGGCCCATAGACATTGAAAAGATAGAAATATTTATTGTTCTTTATGTACTTGATATTGCATAACATCCACTTTGGTTGTTTTTCCACTATGTTCACATCAATAATATTGCTTCTCCAAAGTATGCCTAGACCACCCACTGTTCCAAAGGCTTTAAATTATGCCTCCTCCCAACCTAAGATTTTAAAGATTTTCTTGTTTTCTCCTCAATCTTGGTTTCTTGTAGGAGAATGTCGTTTGTGTTTTCTTTCACTATTTGGTGTTTGATTAGACACCTTTTATTTGAGGTATTCAACCCCCTTACATTCCATGTTGTAATCTTCATGGTTCTTTTTGTTGGGGTGCTTTTCCCCCTTGATGTCTTGAAGGAATTTCTTAATACTCTTCATCCCTTTCTCATGTGCCAACTCCTCCCTGATTTGCCTTCTTTCCTTTCTCCCTTTCTTCTTTTTGTTTCTCTTTGGCAAGTCCAAAAATTGAGCTACTATTTGTGTTATGATTCTCTTCTTAATTATGTCGAGTTCATCAGCCTCTTTGTCTTCACTTTCACATTAGGCATATATATGCAACAGGTGGAAGCATTGACAGGGCACACAAACTGTTTGACAGAATAGATTCATTGCAAGAAATGCACCTCCATAATCCCCTTCCCTCTTCCTTGCATCCTCATATTCGATACGCATGCAAAAAATATGAACATAGTCAAGGCATGTGGATGGTCTTTTGTTGTATGCATGCAACTGTGGGAGTGTAGACAAGACACGTAAGTTGTTTCTATTGACAAGTTTCTACGGGTGAACTAGAAGCCCCGTTCAATTTTTTTTTGGTGGTGATTTGTTCAATTATTATATAATGTTGTTATGATTATTGTTGACTCTACTTAGTTATGATAGGCTAGCTCTTATCTCTTTCAATAGTTTTGAGAAGCTCTAATTAATGTACGTATATATTTTATAGAAAAATATTTATATCCTCTCAAATGTAATTTCCTACACTATCTAGAATTATCTCACATTTAGGAGAAGTTATGTATTTATATTTGTTGATTGATTTTACAAATTGATTTTATTTTTTAGTTTTGAAAATTCAAAAATGCCAAACAAATTAAATAAGTGTTATATATTAGTAAAAAATAATTTGTTTTTATTTTCAATTCATTATAATTTTCTTATTTTATTTGTTCTTTTATTTGAATTTCAAATAGATAAAATTAAATGCTCACTTTAAATGAACAATTAATATTTTTATCTTAAAGATAAATATAAAAATTATATTTATGAAAATAGGTTTTATAAATTTATTATGCTGAAGATCTTTATTTTTATGAAAAGGAATGGTTTGACATTGGTGGTTAATGATTGAGAATGTTTCTTAATTATGGAAAATGATATAAATGATCTTGTTTATTCATTTTATGTATCTTCATCAATCTTGTTTGCAACTGATAGCTTCGTATTGGTTAGAATAGGAAAAACATTATAAGAGAGATGATATTAATGGTATGGATAGGGTATTTAGTAAGCTAGGGAATTTTCGGATCTATCTTTTACAATCCACAAAACATGTCAAAACAAATGGTTGCAATGCCTAAACAAAAAAATGGGTTTGTCCACAAGAAAGTTTTTAAACAACTTTAAAAAATATATGGATTTATTTTCTCTTGTGTGGGCTTATCTACTTCTTTTTCTTTAGCATTGCATTGGTGGTATATTAAAAAAAATTAAGTGTGGTTTGATGTGATTTCTAGGTTGCATTTCTTTATACTTGTAGTTTTAGACTTTTTCTAATAGTTTATACATAACTAATACATTTTTTATTTAATTATTACTATATATTACATTTTATATAATGGAAATTTATTTTAAAAATAATATTACAATTATATTTACTATATTGTATAATAGTGAGTGAGTACAATAAACATCATCGATATAATTTTAAAATTATGTTTTGTATATTTATTTATATTTATCTTTTAATTATATTAATTGTTTAATTTAATCTAATATATATTAAATCATGTTATTATTTTAAATTAATCTATAATTATTTATCTATTTCAATTTATTTATTTTCCTATTATATTTATAATGTCATCCATATAATTTGATTAGTAATGATATCACAGGAATTAGATCTAAGAGAACCCAGACAAAAGCGGCATGCCTAGAATAATGTTCTTTCTGCGTGAGGTAGGGTTGTGACATATTTGAATTCGTTGTAAAATATAACTTCTCTCTGAGATTGGCCGGAAAACCGTACCTAACCCCTCGTGGCTCCACCAACATTTGCCAAGCCGACCGTTGGCCCAACATTCGTTCTTATCGCAAGGAGCAGGGACCGAAGGCAACTACGGGCGGTGGCGAAGCTGGTGTCTCCCGCCAGCGGGTGTGAGGTTACCCCGGCACCAACCTAATGACCACAGAAGAAGGCGGGGTGGCCGGTTGCAACCACATCTCTCTTCTCTAATCCGGCCTTTTGCAAGTGAAAGTAGGAGAAAAAGGCAGACTCAAAAGCCTCACCGCTATCTTTTTTTCCTTTGTCAGTTTGGATAAATGTCCGCCAAGAAAATTTATGGATGATTGGTTTCACAATTTTTGGAACTTGAAGCTTGGCTTCCATATTTCATTCTATAGACAGATTCAGAAAGGATTGTTTGTTATTTTTTTTATCTCCCATGAAACCCAAATGGAAATTCTCAAAAAACAATACTGGACCGTCAGAAATACCTCATTCCGCGCCATCGCGTGGTCGCTGGAAGCCATTCATGAGGAAGTCCTCGTGCTTTCGTCCCCGCGTTGGATTGTGATCAAACAAATCCCGCCTTTCTTATGGCGGTTTCTCCCGCAGTTGCTTGATCCTCTTGGTAAGGTTATCCACATGGACGATACCATTAGACTGGTCCCTCACATGGATGCTAGAGTTCTTATCTCTCTGAACCCAGGTCTTGAAATCCCCCCTGAAATCAATATTTTCATTTCGGATGACAAATTTGTGTGCCCCATTGATATTCTGGGGGGTCTAAACGCTTGCTTTCTGTGCAGAAGGGAAGGGCATCTAAGGAAATATTGCCCTATCATAAAGACGAAAACCCTGACCGCCAAAACCCCGCATCCTCGTAGTTCGCCGTCCCTTGGTAACCCTAACCCGGATAATTCAGTTGAGAATGCCCCTCCGTCTGAGTCGCCCACAAATCTCGCCCCCCCTTTGGCGTCTTGCAGCAGATCACGCTGCTCCCCTCGGTACAGGTTCGGTGATCGCTGCTCCATGGATGGTGTCTGGTCTGGAAACCAACTGCGGTTGCTAAAATGTCTAACAAGAGATGACGCAGGGCCAATAAGCAGACCATTACTGAAGCTAAAGTTTCTTGGGCCCTTTGCTCTCAGTCCAACCCTGTCACCATCAATTCCGTCGTGTCCACGCCTAAAGAACCACTCCCTAGCTCCACCCCTTCAGGCTCGGATATGATGGAATGCTTTTTCAGATGTCAGGACCCGCCCCCTTCCCTAAGCTTCCCTCCTAAAGTGTTTCGTGAACTTGGAGATGATTTTCTGCTTGAAATCATCCTGGCCAATAATTTTTCTGAGGCTTCAACCTCTCTCCCTCAGAAACATTCCATGGATCTGGAGTATATATCTCATGAGGATTCTGAGAATGACGATGAAGGTAGAGATGCTTTTCCCATGGCCAAGCGAAGGGGGAGACACTTAGGCTCAAAAAATAAGAACCCCTCAAAAAAAAAATGGGTGACTCCCAGGGCATTGCGGTGGCTTCATTGGCAGGCGCATCTGAACTCAGCGTACCCTCCTTAATTACTCCCCAATGAATTGTATTTCGTGGAATATCCTGGGGCTTGAATCCCCTAACAGAAAGTGGATCATTAAGCGGTTGCTTGACACCTTTAAATCATTGGACTTCCTCATGTTACAGGAAATTAAGGCCACTAGGTACATTTTGGATGTCAATCTCAATTTTCTTTGGAAAGATGCTATTAAATTTTACACCAACCACCCTAGAGGCAGGGGGGGTGTTGCCCTTCTGATCAACAATAAGTGGGCCAAGTTTATCACTGGTAATGGTGCCTCCCCCTGCAACAGGGTGGTTTGGGTCACCTTCAATTTCAATAACCTTATATTTGGCATTTGTTCTGTTTATGCCCCGAATGAATTCAAGGAGAGAGCTTGTCTCTGGGATTGGCTAATCGCTCTCCCTAGCATTCCTTGGCTTGTTGGGGGAGACTTCAAAATGATTGAGTCTCAGGATGATAAACTTGGTGGCCGCCCGTTTGTCTGGAAAGATTTTGAAAAAATGCAATGGTGCAAGATGTTAAGTTCCAAACATCTATTTGATCCTTTATCCGGCGCTAAGGACTCTCACCTTGGATTATGGCATACCTGGTGTAATTTCCAACAACCCCCTTATAGGATTTACTCTAGACTTGACCGCTTCTATGCCATCAAGAACTTTGTCTCCTTTCTCCCTGATAATCTTGGTCGCGCGGTCCTGGTTACCCCCACCTCTCTCTCCGATCACCACCCTATCTCTTCATGTATCAGGATCAATATCTCCCCTTATCCTTGTGATAGACCCCACCCCAAATTCTTTCTTAATACTAATCTGCTCAGTGATGAAGGCACCCTTTGCGCCATCCATATCATTAGCATCTTAAACAGGAAAAGTTTCCCTGCCATGTCTCACTTAGACAGATGGAACCTGAATCTGCATTCCTGGCGAAATCTCTTGCAGACCATAGGGAAAAAAAGGTCTAAAGACTTTAGGTTTGTGGAAAAGAAGCTTTCCTCCGAGCTGCAAGTTGCCGAAAAGAATATCCAGGCCAACCCTGCTGATTGTGAGCTTATCTCTCAAGTTGTGAAGGCTAAAGATGCCCTTAGACAACATCAACAGGTCAAGGTCAAGGGTGCCATGGTCAGGTCCCGTGCTCACTGGCTTCTGTGTGGGGACAGAGGCTCCAAATTCTTCTTCAACCTCATCAAACAAAAGTAGGCTAATGAGAATATAGAAATACTTGTTGTTGATAACCATGAAATTAATGATCTGGAAAACATAAAAAAGGCCTTTGCCAGTTTTTATCACAACCTTTTCACCTTTGAGGATTCGGAGGATGCTGCCCTCTTGAGAGACCAAATCCGTTCCCTCATTCCCAATAGGATCTCCTCTATAGAAGCTAATCAGCTGTCCAAAGAGATCTCTCTTGAAGAAATTGAAAATGTCATTAAGGAGCTTAATAATGTCAAGGCCCCTGGCCCGAACGGTATGCCTGTTGAGTTCTACAAGGCCAATATAGATTGGATTTGCAATGACCTGCTGGACATCTATTCTGAGGCCATTGCTAGAGGTTCCTTGGGATCTTCTATTAATAGGGGAATTATCAAACTGCTCCCTAAGGATGGGGACAAAGCACTCATCAAGAACTGGAGACCTATTACTCTCCTCAATGTCTCCTATAAAATCTTTACCAAAATTTTGGCCCTTAGGATTAAAAATATTCTGCCCAAGTTTGTGTGCCCTACTCAAATGAGATTTATAAAAGGGAGATATATCTTGGAAAATTTGATTACCGGTTGGGAAGCCATGAATTGGGCCCATGTCTCTAAGCAAGATTCTGTCATGTTCCTTCTAGACTTCGAGAAAGTGTACGATAGAGTGGAGTGGAATTTCATCTCCATGATGCTCGAAGCCTTTGGTTTCCCCAGTATTTTCTGCAATTATGTGAAAATTCTTTTCAAGGATTCCTTCGTGCAAGTTGATGTGAATGGCTCCCTTACTGACTCTTTTCCTCTTGGAAGATCCATCAGACAGGGGTGCCCCTTGGCCCCTGCCCTATTTGTGATTGCGTTTGAAGCCCTCTATTACATCCTTAGAGATAATTCTGTCTCCCCAGCTGTCAAAGTTATATCTCTTCCCAATGACAGTGAGCTCATTAATTGCCAATTCGCTGACGACACCGCGATCTTCCTTGAAGCTACAGCTGATAACTTTGAAACCCTTTATCACAAGCTCAACATTTTCTACAAAATCTCGGGCGCTCGCCTTTCCCACCTTAAGTCTGTCTGCCTTGGGTGGTTTGAGCAGCTGCCTAACTAGTTCAAGAGTTATAACTTTCAATGGGGTGGCCCTAACAAGATTGTGAGATATCTTGGTATTCCCTTCTCCATCGACCCCTCCCTTAAAGATATGTGGTTCTGGGTCAAAGACAAGATTGTGAAGAAGCTCCATAAATGGCATAACAGGGCCCTGTCGCTGGCCAGAAAATTCTGTCATCGTATAATATTTATTACTCTTCAGCTTGGATGTTCAGTAACTATCAAATCTATGAGATCCAAAAAGAGATTAGGAAGTTTCTCTGGTCTGATGGCAAAGGCAAGAACAAAATGCATGCAGTTAATTGGGAATGGTGTCACACTAACAAGCTCCTTGGGGGGCTTGGCCTGAAGGATCTTAAACTCCAGGGGATTGCCCTGGCCGCCAAGTGGATCTTTCACTCTCTTGATGGTGATGATCCCTGGAAGGTCTTGGTTAGAAATAATATTGAAAAGGGTATCCCCAAGAAAGCCAAGTCTTGGAAGAATCTTCCTTTTAATGATCTTGTCCTTGGTGATTTTCCTGTGAATGTGCAAGGATCTGCAGTTTTTAGATCCATCTGGAAAGCTTGGAATTATGTGAAACATTTTATAACTAACAGGACCTTCCATGATGATGCCCATCTTTACGGTGAAAGGTCCATTTGGTGGAACCTGAATTACTCTGGCAAGCCCCTCACCCTCTCTCAGGGCTGCTCTGCTAGGCAATGGAACATCAAAGGCATCTCCCAATTGGCTGACTTGTTTGAGCATGACAGATTAATTGACTGGGAGGTTCTCAGTAACAAGTTTGACCTTCCCGGCTCCCGGAAGAAAACTTACAGTTTGATCCGCAAGGCCACCAGAAATCTCCCGACCTCCTGTGAAATTGACTCCCACATATTTTTAAGCATCAAGTGGCCTGATGGGACTGTTCTTAACAAAATCAAAGCCAAAAACATTTACAATACTATTGGGCACTCTGAGGCCGTTATAGAACACATTAACAAGGTCTGGTACTCTTCTTTAGACACCCGTGCGTGGAAGAATTCATTTGAAAATCTCTGGAAAGGGCCTATTGAACCTAAGATAAAATGTTTTAACTAGCTGGTTATTCTTGATAGACTTCCTATCATAAAAGATTCCCTTGGTACTGATTTTTGTCCCATGTGCAAGTTACTCGAAACTGGTAGACACATTCTTTTTGACTGCATATTTGCTAAAGAGATTTGGCATATGTTTGGCATTACGTATCCTTCTTTCTTTAACATCATTGAGATTATTACCGGGCATATTGTTGGCTTGAAACAAGATTCTAATTTATTTTGGAAAATCCTCTCCTCTGTTATTTTGTGGCAAATTTGGAAATGTAGAAATGAAGAGAGGTTTCAGAATATTCCCATAATTCTTACTGAGTCTTTTCGAAAACTCATCTACCTAAATTTTTTTTTGCAGGTCTGCACTACTATGCTGATTGATAAAGAGAAGCTCAAAAGGTTCCTCAAGAATGGCTCCACCACGTTCTTCATATACGAGATGCATGGTCGATATGCTTGGAGGCAGACTATGGACAATCTGCAGCTATTTGAAAAAACATGCAAGATCCTGACCCAAGAAGTGAAGAACAACAGGAAAATCAACAAGGAGCAGATCCTCATGTTGGCTCAGATTTAGGAAACCAAACACATCGTATGGATGGAAGGTGCCTTGGGATGGGTGGCGTGGGTTGATACCATCAAAGACACATTAAGTTAGTGGCTGCTATGTTTTGTACCAGCTTCTCTTTGCACTGTGCTTAGATTGTATATATATTTTTTGTACTGCTGCTACTCTGTGTGCTCTTGATGTGAGGCCTTGCCTCTCTTGAGCCGTACTCTTCGTCCCTTGCTGCTGCCTTGGGGCTTATTTTTTGATCTCTCTATATATAATATAAAAAAAAAAATTAAACCTTATTAAAAAATTAGCACATTTTTGAAAGTACCAACTTTGAGCCATAACTTTGATCCAAACTCTATTTTTGAATTATTTAGCATTGAAAAGTGTCTCAAAGCTAAGAACGCATTTGAAATCCATTAGAAGCTCATTTTGCAAGTTTTAAATATTTAATGCCTCAAATCTAATCTAGAAGGTTTTCAGGTGCAATTTTAGGAAACTAAAACTGTAATATCTTTCATACCGGGAATGCTCTTAGCCTGATTCTTTCACCAACATTCTTATTTTTCTATTCAAAATCCTCCCATATAATTTTTGTCCCTAAATACCTTCAAATTCCACTACCTACCAAAATAACAATGGACCAAAAAGTGAAAACAAATCAGTTATTGATAATTATCATGATCTAAAAGGGTATTGAAACTGCACCAGTAACAAAAGTGCTTAAATTAAAGTAAAGAGGAGCTTTTGGATGACAAGATTACACTGGATGCCCCACATCAATTCAGCCTCCATGTTTTGTTCTGTTCCAACCTGGGTCTCCATGGTCAAGCTTTCACCTAGATTACTCAATGCCATCTTTGGTACTAGAGTTACCACCTAGGAGTTAAAGAGGAACATTAAAAGAGATTTGTATCTTTTAGTTAAAAAGGTCATGGAAGAGTTGTTGTCAAGGACCAATCCTCAGACATGCTGAGACATGTGTAACCATGGCATTTGAGTCCTAGGAGCTTTTCTAACCCTTGTATCTCTCCATCCTGATTCATGTTTTAAATAAATTTGAGAATGTTCCCATGAACTGGTTCTATTTTAGCATAAGAAAGTATTCTCATCTCTATCAATGTGACATATCTGCAGTGTGAGGGCAATCTTGCACTCACCCAAAGATGATTTTATTTTTTGTTCCTCATGGTTTTCTTTTAGATATTTTACTTTAGATATCTTTTTTCAACATCAAATAAGAGTTTCAACTTCAAAACTGCTTTTTGTTTTTTTCTGTCAACCTATTTTTATGTTTGAATGAAGTCTGGGAAGATAGAAATTCTTGTGAAGGTTCAGATGGAAAATACATGCCTCCTGGTGAGAATCCAGCTCTGATCATCTGTCGGCATTTGGAAAGCATTCAAAAGTCCTAGCTTCGCTTTTGCTCAAAAACCTGGAGTCTACTTTGGAGGCATCAAACCATCCCTTGATGTTCAAAGGTAAAACCAAACTAGTCCACCAAAAGCCGAGCCAGTGGAAAAACGCCTTTTCAGTTTGTGCAGCATATAGATCTGAATGATGAAAGTAGGAAGCTGAAAACAGTAGCATTTTAGAATAAAGAATTTTTCGACTTTGAATTTAAACTTGAATTTCAAATTGTAATTTTGGCGCCAAACCACCAAAAATCTTATCTCGAAGGTTGTTTTTGGTTCCAAACCGAAATGGGTCTATTTATGGGCTTGTTTTTTATTTTTGAGTAACTTTTTGGGAAAAAAAGTTTGCATGGGGGATCTGGGTAATTTTCTATAAGTTGGTAATTTGCATGTATCACAGAGCTCGAAGATTTGTGATCCTCTGCATGTAAGAGTTCCATATTTTAATAGAAAATATTATTCTCTATTTTGTGAGTGTATTTCTGTGTCTTGGGTTTGCTCCCTCGTCAAATACATTCTCATCCATCGTAGCATATGATAGGTAGTAGATCTCTGATTGATAGATTTTTCTCTCTACCAAAATCCAACTCCAAAAGTTGAAGAATTCTCAACTTAAGTAATAATTTGTGATTTATTCTTAAAACAACTCCAAAAGTTGAAAGAATTCTCAACTTAAGTAATCATTTATAATTTATTAATAAAATATTATTTAGAATGAACAAAAATCTAATTGTTTTAAAGCCCTAAAAAAAAAGAAAAAAAGATTACTTTATACTGACTTTGTGAGTTATTAAGTAATCATTTGTGATTTATTAATGAAATATTGTTTGGAATTAACAAAAATCTAATTGTTTTCAAGCAATAAAAGAGAAGATAAGAAAATATTACTTTATACTTGCTTTGTGAATTATTAATTGCTTTAAAAATAAAACAAAAAACACAAGATAAGGAAGAATCCAATGATTTTACTATTTTTATTGTTATTTTATTTTTTGAAATAAATTTGCTCTGAGATAAATAAAGCAAGCCGCAACTATCAATATCGACACACTTCAGACAAACAAACAACTCACAAACTCAGTCTGCATATCCTCACCCGCACATCAAATTCTCCTATCAGACTTCTCTCTACCCGACTCAATTTCCTCCACCCGTCACCTACGAACATAGGCTTCAAAAAAAAAAAATCACAACGGTATCTAATGAATTTAAACGCTGGTGGAAGAAATAAATGCCTTCTTCAGATAACTGTCGCCTAGATACAAAGAGCTGCCATAATAAAGAAGCCACACAAGCATACATAACAGTCACGATACCATTTTCAGAAAACCCGACTATCTATGAACACAACAGATTTTCAACCTATTAAAGATTTTAATGGCACAACTTCAATAATGAAAATCAATGCTGCCAGAAACAGAACATATTCAATTTTTATGACTCCCGATAGCATGTGAGCACAATGCTCAAAATGCCAAGAAGCCGACGGCAGAGAAAACGTCATTAACTTCATCGGCCGTTATTGAAAGCACATACGTTCTCGTATCTCTCAAAAGAAGGAGCGAATATCATTTCTATTGTTATTTTGTTTTCTGAGATGAAAAATCTATCATTTTATTTTCAAGAATAAGATAAATTTGTTCTAAGATACAATGATTTTAGAAATTTAAAAAAAAATAAAATGATTCGCAACAATGCAAACAATAAATTAAGAAATGATGTAAAAATTTGTGAAGCAAGAAGCTAAGCAATTGATAATCTCTTGAAAAGCAATTGATAATCTCTTAAAAAGTGGATGCATATGCAATAGTAAATTATTATAACAATACCAAGAATAGAATTAGAAAAATCAAAATAAAACAAAAATTAATGTAAAAAATTGATCTACAATACAAAGCTCTGATTTTGATATGAAATCAACACCCATCTCAAACACCTATTATTTAACTTGTATTACAATATGCAATATCATGTTGTTTTAAAAAATGATCTAATCTCATAAATGCCACCACACATCCACATTTATTTTAAATATGGAAAAGAAGAACAATAATATGTTAGGTTATAAAATTTCTCATCCACGATGGATTTATAATAAAATTGTGATGGAATAACCTTTTTCAACTTTCCTCATATTAAAAACTATCTAAAACCTTCAAATTGTGATGGAATAACCTTTTTCAACTTTCCTCATATTCAAAACTATCTAAAACCTTCAATATATAGAAATAAGCTTGAGAAATACTTCCAATGATATTTAAAACTATTATAGAAATAATATTTCATATGTCGAATTTCTCAATATACACAAAAGATTTACATTTCAAATCCAATTATCTTATTAAAGCCAAGATGCAATAAAATATCCCTTTTATATTTCACTGGAACATGGTTTTCTTAAAAAAGTGAACTTAGTCAACTTGTAGCTCTCAAGTTTGACCTTCCAAACTCACTTGAAAAATTAAGTACAAGAGATTCATTTCTTCTAAACTTCATAAAAAATTAAATTAGTCCTAACAATAATATAGATTAACTACTCTCTTATCAAATTTTAAAATGTAAACCTTAAAAATATCATGAATTAATAATTTAATAGTCAAATGATTTAAAATTAAAAATTTCAATTCATAAATTTTAAAATGTATATTTCATCTCACTTAGAAATGACATAATTAGTTTACAAAAATTATAGAAAATATCATACACAATAGTGTAGAACAATATGCAATTAGTTTCTTGGAGCAAATGGTAAGTCTAACTAAAGAATTTCTGATGGCGAACTCTAAATCTAAATCAAAAAATTAAGAGCAAAAGTTCTTCTAGCATAAGATAACTACCTATTGTTTCCTCTCCTTCGAAAGCCATGTAAAGATATTAGTACCCAATTCATCTCTACTAGGACTCTCTACGAGAGTTCCGAGTTCATCCCGAATATCAAAAGTCGCTGACCCAAAATAATTCACTTCTTTCTATCTATCACCTTCACTTATAATCTCTGTTGGATATTGTACTGATCCTCGTCTATTTAAATAATCTGGTGTTCTCTGTCCTTCAACTTGACTTGTAAAATCTAAATAACCTAATTCAGCCTTTTTGTCCCAACTGATCATAGGTCTTAGGATGACAACGCCTCCCATAAGGCATCAACTGACTTGTAAAACTCTGAGATAATGATACCTGGATAACTTTGTCTCCTCATTTGACTGAAAGTCCCATCATTCTTTTAGCTCAGAAAGCAATTTATATCATGAAACCACCCTGACTAAACCTGGGACATAGAATTTGTTGGAAGTCAAGCAAGAAAGAAGACATTGTTAAAAGTGAATAGAAGGATATAGGCAGTTAATTTCATGTTAATGTCCCTGCTTAAAGAGAAAGAGTTATGGAACATACTCTGTAATTAACTCAATAATTAGGACCAGAACACAGAAAATGAGGCAAGATAAATTGGTTGCCATCTTTGAGAGCAGAACAAGTTAGATTAGTGTTGAATCCAAACAAATCCAAACGATGCTACTGCTGTGGAACTCAATGCTTCAATTGTTGCCTGATAATTAAGCCTCCCATCAAGTTTTAAATCATGATAGAAGAACTAATCATCATCCCCTGCCTGGGAGAGATGAAAGAACATAACTGGCCCAACGCTTTGGTCTCAAGTTCCAATCAACCTCCACATTATTTTGACCTCATGGACACAATGCTCATCTAGCAATATATTGTTTTACCACCTAGAAAAATATAAACACAGAAGTATAAGACATTCATAATTCATTAAAGAACATGTGCAGGATTTGTTGTCGAAGTATCTGAATCTGGTATTACATTGAAGGCATGTGGGGCATACTGGTTTCACATCTGAGTCCTTTAGAGCTTTTCGCAACTCTTCATATCTCTCCATCTGATTCATAGGTTTTGGAACATGAATCTTATAATTCCCAGGAATTTGAGTGGATTGCTCTACGTTAGTAGAAGGAAAGTGATCTCTTATAATCTCTAATACATTCTCATCCATCATATGTTATGATAAGTAGCAGATCTCCGATTGATAGATTTTTCTCTCTACCAGAAAACAACTCCAAAAGTTGAAGAATTCTCAACTTAAGTAATAATTTATGATTTATTCAGAAAACAACTCCAAAAAGTTGAAAGAATTCTTAACTTAAGTAATCATTTATGATTTATTAATAAAATATTATTTTAGAATGAACAAAAATCTAATTGTTTTAAAGTAGTAAAAAAAAAAAAGATAACGAAAAGATTATTTTATACTGGCTTTGTGAGTCATTAAGTAATCATTTATGACTTATTAGTAAAATATTGTTTAAGAATTAACAAAAATCTAATTGTTTTCATGTAGTAAAAGAGAAGATAAAGAAAATATTACTTTATACTTGCTTTGTGAATTATTAATTGCTTTAAAAATAAAACAAAAAACATAAGATAAGGAACAATCCAATGATTTTACCATTTTCATTGTTATTTTGTAGTACCCCTTCATTTATGCTTATGTTTTCTGTTTACATGTTTTCACACTGTTAGACTTTGGTACTTTGGTTTGGATATTTTGATTGCTAACTTTGAGCGACAGTGGATTCACTTTGTGATATGATGATACATTGTATGGTGATAATTAATTTCTGACATGCTTTGTACTAGCGTAGATGCTCTCCAAATGCTTGCTATATATAATGGTGGACTAACTATTATTTTAATTTGTCAAGATAATGTGATGTGTATTAGTTGTGAACACTCATTATGAAAATTCAGATACTCTGGATCCTTTCATGGTGGCTTCTAAAACAGAGAGACATAAGGCCATTTGTTTATCAGGATTGCAGTACATGACACTCAATCAACTGCTACCCTCAGCTCCAGTGTGTCAAGACTCAACTAAAATGTTTGATTGGAGGTAGTAACATACCATCCCACTGTCTTAAACCCACCACGATGATCACAGCTTTTAGCTCTGAGCTCAAGTATCTCGAGAACCTGATTGACTAATTATTTTGAAAGGAAAATTTATCAATTCTAATGATAGTTTCATATTCCTTTGAATTCTTTTGTTTATTTAAATCTAATTTTAAAACAAGTTAAAAATAAGTCTACATTTTATTTAATTAATTAATTAGTTTTTTTGGTTAAGTAATTGATCACACCATTTTAATTAAATAGATTAATTAAATTAAAGTTACTTTATTATGTAATAGATTTAAATTTTTAAATTATTATGTGGGAAATGGTATTTTACTTGTTAACTAAATAAATAAAATAAAGAAAAAGGAAATTTGTATTTTGAAAATTGAAAATTGAAAATTCTTTAAAAAGGCATTCAATTGTTGATAAGGAAGAAATGAAAAATTGTCCTGAGGTTGTTGAAAGATATATTTTTTTCTCGACATGTGTGCAAGTGGAATTAATTGCTTTTTGGTTGAGGATTTTCTCGGATGTTATTTGGGATTTGGGAAAATAGAAGATTACCTTTTCTTCACAGGAAATGAAATAATAGTTTTCTATTAAAAATGGTTTTTGGGAAGAATTTGTGATTTCCCCTGTGAATTGTTGTATATTTCTGAAAGATCTCTTTGGTTTGGTATTAGCTTCCTTTTGGATTTGGATGTTCTGGAGAAGCTTTGGAGGATTGCACGCAACAAACAACAGAGGTTCTCTTCTACAGACAGTTTTCAAGCTATAGGAAAACGGGTATTTTCTTTTCTATTTAATTTGTTTTCTTTAGAAAAACTTTGTCTGAGGAAATATATGTTTTGTGAAAGCTGTATTTCTTCTCAGAGATTTTTGTAAAATAATTTTGTAAAAATTTTGATTTCCTCTTTGTAAAAAAAATGAAAACAAAGTATTATAGAGAAATCAAAGAGCAAAACAAAGATTTATTTTAACAGTAGTAAATCTACAGAAGAAATTGACAAAATCTTAGTAGAATTTTATGTTAAAATCATCTGTTAAAATTGGTGATTAATTTGGGGTTTTGTAATAAAAACCTCAGTTAATGAATTTACTAATTTGAGAATAAATTGTTTAGATTTGAAGCTTTTCCAATTTTCTGTTGAAAACTTTGTTGAAAATAATTGCACAGTTAGAGTACTTTTATTGTTATTTAACAATTATATATATATATATATATATATATATATATATAGTTATACAGGTATATATATATATATATATATATATATTTTATTTAGGCAGGCTGCATATGCATTGGTTTTATATATACATACATATACAAAATGACATATATTAAATGTTTTATTTTCATTGAGATCTAAGATTTGATGATTTGAATCACTCCATTTGATTTTAAAATCACAACATTTTGTTATTGATATAAATTGCATGATTTTAGAAAATAGACATGAAAAAAACCGCCGTAGTCATGACTGTAAAGGGCTGTCCATGCTGAGACCCTGTAGGGGGACGTGACAAAGTGAGGGTGACCGAGTCTAACTACAGAATTAAATACCAATGGAAGTTCATGGCTGCAAAGGTACCACCCATATAAATTTCATGGTTAGAAAGTGAAGCCCCAATTTATATTTTTTAGTAAAAGACATTTAAATTTCCTATTTATATATAAGCTCTAATTTTATATTTTTAGCATAAATAATTATAATTTATATAATTGTTTAATGTTAAGAAAAATCTAAAAAAATATTTATGTTAATATTGTAATATTTAAAAATAGTTTATTGAATATTTTGATATAAATATTTAATAATCAATTTATTATAATAAAGTTATTTGTGCTTAGATTAAACTATTGTTCTTGAGTTTATATAGATTTCATTATAATATATGGTTATGATATTGAGCAAATTATAGATTTGATTTTTGTATTGAATGGAAGTTGAATTAAATCTTAGAAGATTAATTTTATATTTCAAATTATTGTTTGACTGGATTTAGTAAATCCTAATGTAGATTCCCAATGTTTTCAATTTGCTTTAAATTGTGTTTTCTTTTTATTGGGCAAATTGGGCATGTTTTAGATGTAAAAGTCTTCCAGACAAATTGTCAAATGTGAGAGTTGTGATTGTTTAAGTAGAATTATTGTGTTGACTAAGGTTGTGTACATGGTTTTGCATGGTGTTTAGACACGTGGTTTTATGAACATAGATATTGATGTTCGTTATGAAAAGTGTAGAATTATATGTTGTATTCTTGTACACCTTGTTACCTTAGTCAGGGGAACTTAGATTCCTTATGTTATCTTTAGGGGAGTGGCTCTGTGTGAGGGCCAGCACACAAAGTGGTGCCATGGTAACTTACAAAGAGTTAGTAAGTCAAAGAAAACTAAGCAACACATTAGATAGCTTAAAATATTTAATTAGATTAATATGCCTCACTTATAGACTCAAGAGCTAGCTCAGTCTTGAGATTAAGTTGAGAAGGCCTGGAATGGCAAATCAATATCTTCTTACTTTAAAAGATATTCGATTCCACAATAGTTTGCATGTGGGGTCGGGTTGCGTAAGAGGTTACTAGGGTAACCCAAGTTGGGGGCTGGAACCTAGGAAGAAACACCAGGGTAATCTATGTAACATTGTGATGACACTCAACCTAAAATAACAGTTAACCTTGTGAACTTAGTATATTTGATTGTCTTAATTCTGGAAGCAATGTAACCATCAGTTAGTTATGTACTTGTGTCTAGGGTGAATAGGTTATGTCTAGGTAACCTTATTACTATCTCTTACCACGGGGGGTGGACCTATGGGTACCACATGGTTGTGTGGAACGTGCACCTTACTCCATTGGGTCCCCAGTTTATGATCATGGCAACAAGAGCTTCATGGATGGAGAGCTCGTACTTGGATATTTATGTACTTCCTTTATTGTATCATTGGAAATCTTGTATTTGTAAACATCCCTCAATTGTTTATGAGGTGAACATTTGAAATATGTAATTGTAATCTATTATTTAATCTACCTCATCTAAAGAATGAGTATTGTAATGTTATTTCAAATGCAATGTAAGAATCATATTTGTACTTTATACTATCATGAATGGAATTCAAATGTTGTGCAATGTTTATTTTTAAAGTTTATGTTAATTAAATATATGCAATGCTAAATACTAAAGTCGTCTATGGAATCTCAAGTAGTGTGATGTCACGTAACTTAGTGAATGTATGCAACTAATTAAGTTAATATTAACACTTTTAAAAAAAAATTATTTCACTTTTATAGACAATTGCAACATTCCTTAGGTTACAAGATGGGGCATTACATATTTTGTTTTTAGAGATAAATTTGGGCCAGAGATAAATTCTCCATGCTGAAATATTTCCATTTTATTTCCAAAAATACGCTAAATTTGCTTCGAATGATTTTAAAGATTTTATCAAAAAAAAAAGGAACCCACAACAATGAAAACAATAAATCAATAAATGTTTTAAGAATTTGTAAATTAAGAAACAAAACAATAGCTTATGGAAGGATGGTGAAATATTGCCACAGATGTATGAAGTCCTATGTTACTATTTTTGGATATCAATCTACCATATGACTTATGATATTTAGTCTTCATCATGATAATTTCATATTTAGTTATACAATGTATAACTAAATAAATACACCCACCTTAAATTATTATTTGTGCAATCTAATTATAATAGTAAAACAGATAATTCTCCATGCTAAAATATTGTCATGGATGTATGAAGTATGACTTATGATATTTAGTCTTCATCACCATAATTTCATATTTAGTTATACAACGTATAACTAAATAAATACACCTACCTTAAATAATTATTATTTGTACAACCCAATTATAATAGTAAAACAGATAATTCTCCATGTTGAAATATTGACATGGATGTATGAAGTCTCATGTTACTATTTATGTATATCAATCTCTACCATATGACGTATGATATTAACAGTTAAAGTCATTCACTTGACCATATTTAGTCGTCATCACCATAATTACTATTTGTCATAAAAGAAAAACTATAGCAATGTATGAGAATTTGTGGATAAAAAATTGAATTTAAATGTAGAAGCTTTTTCCACATTGAATAGTTCAATCATGTGCAGAGATCTTAAATAATAAATGTCATTTTCATTTGTTTGCTGGTTGTGGGCAATAAGTTCTGATTATTCTAACAAGAATCTTAATAATTAGGTGCTTTAAATACACAGTGCATATATTACCTGTTTGAATTGGCTGATTGCCATGTTCTTCTGCCTATATACTTTAGTTATGATAATCATAAATAGTTGTTAACACTTGACTTCATCTCTAAGAGCACTAATTTAAATTTGGTTTTACTTAGTTGAATTTGTCACTGTCCACTCATATGGAATGGACATATTAGAAGTTCAGACATCCAAATATCTCTATTTATGAATAACATTCGATATGTAGAAAGATTCCATCGGTCATTTCATAAAAGACTCTTTATGATGGCATACAAGATGAACATTTGACTGTAAACATTAATAAATATACATTTATAATATATATTGAATTTTAATTAATTAATGTTTATGATTAAACGTGAATTCAATATGTTGTGTGTTTCTATTTTTTGATGTGAGATGTGTAGAGGTTTATTTCATTAATTTTGATTGGTTCATGATATTTTAAATTGGCATATCTACATGCTTGAACAATACTTGCTCAATAAAATTTCGGGTTGGGTTTGTTTGTGAATTTTTTTCTAATGTCTTTAAATACTATATTTGCAACCTAAAGACACTTCAAAAGAGCATAAAAAAATACACAATGGTCCTTATCTTGGGATCAGTATGTGCAAATGGCTTCCTATATCTATTGAACATCTTTTCTCTTCACATCAAGCCCAAAATAGTGTCCTACTATGCAAAAGTGGTGATGAGCCCCTTTGGGTTCAAAACCTTGATAACCACATTAATAGAGGTCATTAAAATTCTCTTGACATGTCTATTCGGAATTCCATGTGGTTTGGTTTCAAAATGGCTAGGTCAAATGTCAATACTAGGTGGAATCCCACAAGGAGCCATGTCATAAGTCTACAAATTCATGAAACTACTAATATATAGGGTACTAGGTGAAGATGGATTAATGGACATGGCAAGAGTGTTAGGGTTTTTAGTGTAAATAGGGTCATTTCATACTAGTTAGGTAATCACCTTGTTAGCAAGAAAAGTGAGGATCACAAATTGGAGTTTGAGATCCAAGTATTCTCTATGAGTTCTATTTAAATAATAGAAGCAACAACAATAGAAAGATTAGAATTTGAATCATAAACAATACTTCATCATACATCACATTTAACATATCATAAGATATCCATTAACTTCTTTATATTGATATATTTAGTCTTTAATCATAATTGTCTTCTTTCCATTTATCTATATTCTATCTCATATACATTTACTACCATATATCTTTGATTATTACATCATATTTCCTATATTATACAAAAATATTTGTGTTGGGACATGTCCCTTACAAAATGTGTCATTTTTT
>VDFB02017236.1:0-51353 GCA_007258455.2 Sequoia sempervirens
TGATTGGATGATTGGATAGGATTGAGATTAGATCATCGAATAAAGATTGTTCGGTAAAACGATTGATAGGATTAGATGATGGATCATGATCGATTGACAAAATGACTGAAAAGATTAAATGATGGATGATGTAAGGGATTCTAAACCCAGTTTAGAAATCACCCTAGGTGACTTAAGGCGTTGGTTGGTCAGATTGAAGGTTAGATAGATGATTATGGCACTGAATCCACCTCAATATGGAAATGGATTGATTGGGTCGAGGATGATGACTTACGACACCAAATCCACCTCAAGATGGAAGTGGATTGATTGGGCTGAAGACAATGATTGATGTGTAGGATAACAATTAGATTCAGATGCCTAGGTCAATTCAGATAATAACCTCTAAAATAAAGTTTAGGGGAATTGGATCGAGAGAACGATGATGAATGATGCAACCTAGAGATGCTCTAAGAGTGCCTATATGATGTAGGTGATGACTAAATGAACTTTGGAAAGTACAAATGGACTAAAGGATGAATTACGAGTGAACAAAAGGGGATGAAAGTGTTTAGATCACAACAAATGACAAGGTTTTAGGTCCCCAACTATTTGACTCTCTGGATTGGGCAGGGTTGCCTATTCAAGGGGCGTGGTCACCTTTTCCCAGGGCTTGGTTGCATGACTGGTTTTTGGAATTGTTTAAATAAAAAAAAGGTCAAATGAGCTATTGAAATAGGCAAACGAGCTTGACAAGCAGTGAAATAGACTCACTAGATGATGGAACGAGTTCCCCAAACAGAGAAATGAGATCCCTAAACAATGAAACAGATTCCTTGAATGGTAAAATGGGTTCCTCAAACGATGAAATAGGTTCCCTGAACAGAAAAATGAACTCTCTAAATAGATGAACGAGTTCACAGAATGGGAGAACAAACTTTCAAAATAGGGAAATGGACTGACGAAATGACAAAACGGAAGACGAAAGTGGCTATTCAGAGTGAAAAATAGTTGTTTAGGTGAGATCACCTCTATTCTGGGTGTGGTCGCCCCTTGCAGGGTGTGGTCACCCCTGTTCAGGGTGGGGTCGCCTGTCTAGGTAAAAAGTGAATAATTTTGACTCAAAAATGACTGAGATGAAGGGAAAGGTCACCCTTCTTGAGGTCGAGGTTGCCCCTGGTCAGGACGTGGTCACCTCTGTCAACAGACTTGAACTTGAATTAGGCAAAACGACTATGGAAAAGGACAAAAAACACTTCAAACAACAAACAAAAGGTAAGACTGACTTGACTAGTAAGATATGCACTAGTTGTCATAGAAAAGACAGTTCAAGCAGCACAATCCTATGATTAGTATGAGGGGTATGGCCAACACAATCCTCTAACTAGGCTAAACAAGGCGATCTAGGGAGTCCTCGATATACACTCGGTACGTGTGGTATAACCATGAACACTAGCCTGTCACAAGCATGAGTTAGGAACCCCAGTGAGATACTGAAGGCTCAAACCAACTCTTCACATCTATCTAGGTATCACCCTAGCTTTGACGCTCTGCTAGACACGATGTGACTAGATTGGGGTACAACTTTAGTCTCCCCCTTTATATACCCTGCTGGTACGCGTGGTTGGAATCGTCCCTTGGGGTGATGAAATCCCCAAGTAGGTCCCACTAAGAAGAGAATGCTAACCATTTTCAGCTA
Organism: Sequoia sempervirens; assembly: GCA_007258455.2. Taxonomy (NCBI): domain Eukaryota; kingdom Viridiplantae; phylum Streptophyta; class Pinopsida; order Cupressales; family Cupressaceae; genus Sequoia; species Sequoia sempervirens. Next base: position 1,679 of record VDFB02017236.1, read on the forward strand.
CTCCCCAAGCTCACACAAAGTGCAAGGGGAAAGCTTGAACGATGTAGCGCCCCCTTGGGTAACACAAAGGACTTAAGTAAGCTACGATTTCTCTTCACCTAGGATCACCAAATGGTGCAAGGAGATTGGATACGTCAATAGCTTACTTACAAACAAAACACATAATGTATTGAATCCCCTACTTAGACTATGTGCCTAATTAGTGCGAAAATGAAAGCAAACAACTAACTAAATGCCTTGGTCCTTTCGTCCTGCAGCAAGCGTGTTAGTAGTTTTAACCTCCGTTCTTAGTCAAAGCATGAAATAACTACACAAACATTAGTCAAAACCTTCACAATCACCAACAACATGGGTTAGGGGGTCAGTAATAACCAAAATGACATAAAACAATCTGTAAAAATGGTTTAAAATGCTATTTTTTTCTTTGCAAAAGGCTCTGTCTAGGCCTGGTCGCCCCTCTTCTAGGCTTGATCACCCCTGTCAGGGCATGGTCACCCCTCTGTAGGTCTTGGTCGCCCCTCTGGTCAAAATAAAGAGTTAAACTAGTTGTTCTGTTTTAGACAGGTGTCTATGTCTGGGCAGTGTCGCCCCTCTGGTCAAAACAAAGAGTTAAACTGGCTGTTCTATCTCAGACATGCATTTGTGTCTGGGTGGGGTCGCCCCTCTGCAGGTCCTAGTCACCTATGTCAGGGCCTAGTCACCCCTCTATAGGTCCTGGTTGCCTATGTCAGGGCCTGGTCGCCTCTTTGTATCGTCTAAACTTGCAAAATATGAAAAAAATAACAAATGTGAGAGTAAAAGGACTCGTTTGTGGGTCCCACCGGGCATGCCAGAAATGTGTGCAAGTGTTATTATCTTTTCTTTTGTTTGTGTTCAACGTAGCCCAATCTTAAGATGGTCTAGTCTTCTTTACTTTGCATTTCCTCAAAAAAGAACTTCTTGAGGGGAGAAGATTTCCTCAAAAAATATCCATGGGGAAGAGAAAAGTGGTTGGGGAAATAAATTTGAATTTTAAATTCACATGATTGGAATGGATAAGGTGGTTGGGAGAATAAATATGAATTTTAAATTCATATGAGGAGCACCTTATGGATAAGACAAGGTCCTTATAATAGAAGGTTATTGGCTTCATGTGACTGATGTGACCTTTCAATGATCACATGGGGAAGAGGAGAATCCTTGGAGGAATAAAAAGTGAATTTTAAATTCACATGGGGAAGAGGGTCTAGGCTAAATGTGGAAAATGTGAAGGTTGACCAAAAAGATATGCTAAATGTAGTCAGGGGATTAGATTAAGGTTGTGCAAACAAGTGATTAAGAAATTTAATGAGGGATTAGAAGAAAGTGAGAAAATATGGAGGATGTGACATTAATCTTGATTAAGGTGTGCACATCCTAATAATGGATTAATTAAATTAATCCATATTAGAAGAGGGTTATGGAGGATTTGACAAAGAGAGAAAAATAATAATTTAAAATTGCTTTAATTCAAAAAGGTCAAATGACTAAATTAAATAAATTGATGTATTTATTTAATTTAGAGAGGAAGGGGATGAAAAGGTAAAGTATTAATTATTAAATTAATACTTTATGAAACTTTAGGAAAAGAAAGGAATATTAATTAGATCAATCAATTTAATTATTATTAACAGAAGATGCGAAATAAACAAATAAAGAGGTGAATTTGACCATGTGGGAGCAGTCAAATTTAGATGTCTATAGTTTCCACGTAGCTTAGGTGGACAATGCATGGAATGGTTCTCCAAACTTGTACCGCCAATTAAAACCTTTGAAGATCTGGTTAATAAATTCATCACTCAATACTCCTACAACATCCAACATGAGATAACAATGGAAGACCTTTGAAACACAAAACAAAAAAAGGGTGAATCATTCCTCATATTTTTGCAAATATGGAGAAGATTGTTTGCAAGATATTCTCGTTCCATACCTGAAAAGAAAAAGATGGAAATTTTCATTGACAATCTAAATGATGAGATGAGCTATAGACTTGAATTACAATGTCCACCTACCTTTTAGAAATTGATTAAAAATGGAATCAAAATCGAAGAAGCTTTGGTCAAGAGAGGAGTCATAAAAATTTACAATGAAGGAAACAACTTAGCAAATTCTTCTGACAATTACAACAATAGTGATAAACCAAAGTTTTGGAAAATAAATAAAAACACTAGTAACAATGATACTACAGCTGAAACACAAAATGCAAAACTAGTCTTTAACTTAAGAGTTGCCGCCTCTAAAAATAATCAAAACACCAATCAAAATAATCAAAACAGTAATCAGAATAACAATGAATCAAAACCAGTTTTAGCACCATATAAAATGCCATCAAATCAAAGAAAATTCACACCTTTGGGATAGTCTCTTGAATCAACACTAAAGGAACTTCTTGACCATACAGTTATAACATTATTAGAGGCACAAGATTATACCCACAAGTTAAACCATCTTGGTGGAATGACACACATTATTGTGATTTTCATCGAAACAAAGGACACAAAACAAATGATTGTATGCAGCTAAAACATTTGGTACAAGACTTGATTGATCGAAAGGAAATATTGGTAGGACCCCAAATAAATGCTGATCATGGAGCATTCAAGAATTCTTTACCTAACTATGAAAAAGGGGAATCCTCCTCGTCAAACAATAAATCAAAGAATGTAAACTATGTTTATGACACTACCATTCTTAACATTTCTACAATTCACAATTGAATCAATGATAAACAAGACATTGTACAAGTTGATTTGGAAGTTTGTCAATCTCAAGCTATGGTGAGACACTTGACCACACCTCATTGTCTATCATTTTTAGAAAATGATGATGCATCACTCACCCATCTGCATAATGCTCTACTTCATATTGAGGTTTTGATTCATAAATGTCTAGTCAAACGTGTTCTAATAGATGGTGGGGCTGGTCTAAATATCTACACTTTAAAGTTTATCAATGAATTGGGATATTTAGAAAATGTAGTAGACTCTAGTAAAAATATTACCATGAAGGGATATGATGTTGAGGAGTGTTTATCTAAAGGATCAATTACTCTACCAATCAGGGTTGGCCCTATAGTGAAAGATGTGGTTTACCAAGTCCTTGATCTTCCCTTGACCTATAATATCCTCCTTGGAAGACCGTGGATACATGAAATGCAAGCAGTATCCTCTACATACCATCAACGTTTGAAGTTTTCTCATGAGGGAGTTGAAATCACAATACAAGGAGATCCTAATTCTTTCATGTATGGCCATAATCTAAGTCCTAAAGATGAAACCCCTAGCAATTGCGAAGCACCTTCTTCTCAAACACATGTTAATCCTGAATCCTTAAAAGCATCTACCCTAGCTACTGCACTATCAAACCCCAAGGTCCAAATCCATGATCTAGGATGTGGAGAATACTGTTTGGATAATTGTTAGCAAAATACACTACTACTGCCATCAAGAAGGACCAAAATTCTAACAATGATGCTAAGACAACTATAGAAGGAATGCAAAAAGATGACCATGCTGGGATTGAAACCTTTTGTGGTCCTGATGATACACCTACCTTTTCCATATTTGCTTCCACTTCAGCTTTAATACCTATGAAAATCCCCTATTTGACCAAGACATCTATGATAACCCACTCTTTGATCATGACCTCGATAAGGATATCCAACCATCATCCTTCCATCCCAACTACCATGGGTTGGGGTATGAATCTCCTATTGTGGCCTCTACTAAACCATCTTTCCAAGTCACTAAGGATGCACAAGTTTCTTTTGATGTTAACAGTATAAAAAAGGATAGTATCAAAGACCCCATTGATGGCATCACCACTACCATTCTCACTTCATTCATATCATCCACATCCATCCACCTCGTAGACATGGATCAACAAGTATCACCTGAAGAAAATATAAAGGAGGAAATTCAAGAATCAAAGGTAAAAATGCTTTTTGAAATGGAGATCTAGAATCAAAAGAAAGCATGCCAAAAAAGAAAAATCAAGCAAAGTCCCTTAGCCAAAATAAAAAGTTATTGGACAAATAAAAAAATGAAAGAGGATCAAGAAAAGTCCCTTAGCCAAAATAAAAAGCTATTAAATAAATCAAAAAGAAAAAAGATCCAGAAAAGTCTCATAGTCAAAATAAAAAGCTATCAGGCACATCAAAAATAAAAGTAAAAACTAAAACCATGCAAAATTCAATCTCCAAATATGCCTCTCCCTCAAAAATCACTGAGGGCATCTATCAAAGAATAAAATCAAAGAAAGAACTTGTTGATTCAAGGTCTCCATCCATGTTACCCTCACTCCTACCGCATATACCATTCCACCCATTCATGTTCACTTATCCATCATATCATTACACCTCCATTGGTGATGTCTTTCAATGTGTCTTTGATGGCGACCCCTCCACGTACTATAACTCATTGGTTGCCCAAGATCCTTTTCATCTAAAGCTCGATGGCCCACGTAGTTTCCACATTAGGGATCCTATCATAGCCTCTTTTATCTATCATATCTATCATCCTTCATAGTTGCCACTTGTACTATTCATTCTGATTGGGTCTTTTCATCCAGCATGGTCATTCACACAAGATTGGGGCATCGTCAAGGTAGTCTTTGGATCTGGAGCCTATCAATTGTCTACACCTAAAGGATATTTGTTCAAAGAACCCATCAACAACCTGCATCTCAAGAAGTTCTACACATGGTTCATCCAATGCATCAAAAAAAGTCCTGAAAAAATACAAAAAAAAAAGTCCTGAAGAAATCATTACCCTGATGAAAACCTGGAAAATAGGCATCTTGGTGACAATAAAAAAAAGTAAAAAAGAGAAAAATACAAAAAAATTGGAAAAATTCAAAAAAAATCATAAAATCTGAAAAAGTGCAATAAAAACAAGTAGTGAAAACCTGACAACAGGCGCTCTTTGTGAAAGATTAGCTTTTCTATCTATTTGAGCATGCCGACCATTCGCTTTCGTCATTCACTTTCAACATCATTCTACTTGTCATTGGAAAACTTCATGTACATACCCTGGACAAATATCTTGTAGCAAATATCTTTTTGTGGTTCCTCTTTGCATGTCTTGAATATGCTATTGGAGGTTTTTCATTTAATGAGTTAATGCAACCACTTGTTTTGTGTTTTGTGTATCAATTTCAGGTCTTTTAGGTACTCCTTTCAGTTGATTAACATCAAAGTCATGTGGAAGTTTGATACCTTGATTATCCAACATTAAGAAATATTTTTCTCCATCTTTTTCAAAAATCTTTTTCATGAATTTGTGGAATTTGGGATCTTGTTGTGCTGTTTGGATATCTTCCTCATTTATTTCATCATTTTTAGTGTTGTGAAAACTATGAAATGAATTTTCTTCAAGTTTAGCCATGGTGTTTTGAGTCTCAATTTATTTTTCCTTAAGTTTCTACTTTTGTAATCTTGTTTGAACGGGCACACAAGTGTTATGATTTGACTAAACTTTGATCTTTGTTTGGAGTGCTAAGGATGAAAACTAAGTCAAATAGAATGACAAATTCTATTGATGAGACTAAGTTTAATTTGATTATATAGCGTTGTTTCATGATGAAGGATGACAGATCCTTACGATGAAACTTAGCTTAACAATAAGATGTGTTGGATGTTTAGGCACTTTAAGATGTTAGATCTTAGTTTGGTTTGAATAATTCCACTTGCAAATGTCAGTTTCAACAAGTTTAAGATTTTTTTTGTACCTGAGGAATGATTCTGTGTTAACAGGGATCCTTAATTCTAGTTTAAACTATCAAACAGGGGATGAATTTAACTCTCTGGTTTTGAATTTACTAGATGCACTAAAATAGGGTATGGATGCGCTAAAATATTGCACAGGTGCGCTAGAAAACAACCTGGATGCGCTAGACTATACCTAAGATGTGCCAAAAAATATACTTAATGTGCTAAACAAATGAACAAATGCACGAGAAAATGTAATGAATGCGCTAAAAGTTGGACTCAATGTGCCGAAGGCTGACTTAGATGCACCAGAAAATGGACAATATGTGCCAGAAAAAGCCAAGGATGCGCTAGACTTCCCCTAAGTATGATGATTTTAACTTGGTATTTTGTAGGTGAATGCATTGGACAATTTTGCAGATGCGCTAGAATATGGAACCATTGCACAAGAAAGTGACCTAGATGCGCTAATAAACTGATTAGATGCGCTAAGATAAAGCAAGAATGTGTTATACTGCCCCTCCTAAATGTGATTTCAACTGGGTAATTTGTTGGTGAATGCACTAAAAGGGTTTGCAAATGTGCTAAAAGATGGAACAGATGCACTGGAAAATGGACTCAATGCACTAAAAGATGGACTAGGTGTATTGGAAACTGACTCAGATGTGCCAGAAAAAATAGTGTATGCACCAAAATAGGGAATGGATGCACTAATCTGGAAGTGTTCAGTGTTTTTGCAAATCTATCTAGTTATTCTTCTTTTTAATTTGTAAATTTGAATGTTTCCAAGGTATGCTTTTCTGAACAATGATTTTTTTCTTGGTTTCTAGTTTGTGAATTACAGGAATTAAGTGCTTTAAATGGATGATTTCTTGAATTATGACTTCAAACACAAAAAAAAAGTTTTCAAAAAGTTGTGTCAAGCCTAGGAACTAAACATTGAGTGTGTATTCAAGAATCTGGTCTAATTCCTTCTATTTCCATAGGTATAACACAAGAGAAGACAGTTCAAACATTTTTCAATTCTCAAGGGTCACTTAAAATACCACAACCTACATCTTAAAACCATGTCAACTCGCATAGTCGTGTCACCCCCTAGAGGGAACCCATTTTTTTCCTTTCCTGGGTCTTAACCAAGGTTGAATCCTCCACCTTTGGCCAATAATCCCTGATGGTTATATGGTGAGTGTCTTGGGGGAAGATTCTTCCCTCCCCTTGCACTGTGATATCAAAAGTGTTCAGAGACTTCCTCGGTTAGCTTCTACACTAAGGTTCATAATAAGGGTTTTCATTCGGTACGGAAAATAAATAAACTCCCTCAGGAGACCTCCCAACCTTTAGAACAAAGGCTTTGGGAATGGTTATATTGCACACTACCATCGAATTGCGGACTTCCCCGAATTTTCTTTTGATTATAGTGGGTTGAAAAACTTGGCTTTAGTTGTTCCCACTTAGGTCATTCCCGTAGGATGAGTACTTTTTCCCACTATGAAAATCCTTCTAAAGGTGTTAACAAAGCATAAAATAGTGAGTCTAGCATTCTAGTCACTTAGTTAAGGGGAGAGCATAGGCCTATCACTTCAAGCACTAGACAAGGGGTTATTTAATCTTCTAATTAAACTAGGTTCCTAATTTAATTAAAAGAAGACAATAAAACAAATCCAACCTCTGCATACATCATCAGTAGTTTGATATATTTTTATTTGACCAGTGTATTAAGGACCTACAACACATAAAACATCAATTAGTTCTCAGGATTTTGAAATTTTACAAAATAAACCAAATGCGCTAAAAGATCACTCCTATGCATTGAAAGAACTACTAGATGCACTAAAGAAACTACTAAATGTGCTAAAATAAAGACCCAATGCATTAGAAAACCCCTTGAATGTACCGAAAGATGGGTTGGATGCGTGAAAGATGATTTGGATGCGTCGTGACAGGAATTGAATGTGCTAAAATATGTTTCATATGCACCAGAAGAAATATTAGATGCGCTACCTAGGATTTCACATCTAGATCTCAATGATAAAAAAACACAACAAATCGCCTGTTACGATGACAAAATTTGCATATTAGATCTGCATGGTTAAGTTAGATTGCGTCCATGTTAGTTTTTGCATTTGTATTTATGGGTTTTCCAAGGCTGGAAAAAATTCACAATGATGTCATCTCTATCATTAATGGATTGAGTACACTTGGCATTAACAAAAACATATCATTCTCATATAGTTGCATAATCATTTGTGTATCATACATCCATCCATGCATTACATCATAATATTTGCATTAGAAAACACAAAAAATAAATAAAGAAGTACATTGCATCACATTTGCATAATCAAACTCATCTCATATATTTGCACTGAGAAAATACAAAAACATAAGGGGCATCATATTTCATTTTTCATTTGCATCCATCTCATTGCATAAAACATCATCCATAAAGCATTTAGGAGCATAAATCATGCATTATCATATCATCACTGCATACATACATAATCACCATCTAAGCATCACATAAGCATCATAAAGCAGAAATTAAATGCATCCATCATAAATCACATATAGACACATAGGTCGATAATCATCGCCGCATATCATATAACCTCAAAATCATAATGTCAAGTGTACAATGATATACAAATGTGTAATGAGATACATCATCAAAAAAAAATGGCAGTGTATCATAGTGTCTCAACTGAATCAAGGAGTACACATCATGTCCCAAATGCATCTCAAATGATCATCATGGAGCTATGTTGTGCTCCCCCCTGACGGTGTTGGCCCTGTGCCTCTGGTTGTACTTGATGGCCCTGCCCCTGGATCCTTGCGAGGTGGCCCTGTAACACCCTTGTTGGTGGTCTTGAAGTGAGTGCGAGCACTAACAGACCGTGCATAACTCTCTCAACGCTCTAGAGGAACTGCCTTATGGTATCTTAGCTTGTAGTACTCAGCCTCCCTGGCTGAGCACCGTACCTTTCTTAGATAATCAGTTGTACCTATGCCCTTGGCCACCCTCTGCAATCTCTCTGCCATGCCCTCTGCCTGCTCAACCCACTGCCTCAGGGTATCTCTCTTCATTGTAAGTGTGGCAATCTATCCTCATATCTGCACAAGTTGTCCTTGTAGTGCTTGAACTTGTGACTATAAGGCAACTATCTATGTCTGTTGCTGTTGTGAGGGTAGCCAAATCTGTACATGTTGTTGTGTTGTAGCTACCAATGATCACCTCTTCTAAGGCACTCTAAAGTCTCACACATCTATCATTGGCCCCGCACCACCCTCATCTCCTCCACTATCATCACTTCTATCACCATCACCCCCATCACCATCCCCACCTCCTCCATCTCCATCCCCATCTCCATCATCATTGCTCTCTCCCTCCTCCTCCTCTACATCTACTCCATCTATCCTTTGTCTACGTGCATGTGGTGCTGGCTCATCATCTAACAAAGGTACTGACTCATCTGGACTCAAAATCTATGGGAAGGGATGTGCGAAGAGGTATTGTGCATACTCCTCAGATATAGGAGCCTCTATGGCCTCTAGATGATAATCCCAAATAATGGCCTATAAACTTTGGTACTCCTCAACTACAACATCATAGGACAAAGTGGGTCCCCACTCTAGTACATCTATTTGTCGCCGTGCATAATGAGCAACTCCCTGGGGCATGCCTTGTACCCTGCCATACTATCGCAGTACCCTCCTCAGTAGAAACCTCTCAATGATAAATTGTGTACTCCTAATTAGGTACATAGATGAGCACAAATATGACATCTCAGTATCATCCTCTGGCCACTGCTCGCAGTCTAAGTAGGGTCACCATGTCACTGTCTCAAGATCATCCAGTACTCTCCTCCAGTACTCCAGTTTTCCCAACTTAGGTTTGACAACTAGACCTATATATGCATGAACATATGGCCTCCCTTCTGGCCGTTGTCTATCTACCACTGGACGAGTGACCACTATATGCTCCCACACCCATATTTGCAACAGTGTGACTCCTACTGACAAATTGGCTCCTCTCAGATACATAACCTAGTGCAAATTATGGTATAAATGGGAAAGAATGAAAGATCCCCACACATATTAGGTACCCTGTGTGATCATACTCTCGAGTATCTGGCCCCATCCAACTAAAAGTCCCTTCGACCTACGGTCGAGACATAGAAATCCTCTAATAAAACTAGCAAGCACACATGTCAATGTCACATATGCATCAACCATATCTCACCATGGGATCTCGTAATCGCAAATCCGATCATCCTCAAACACTCTCCATAGTACATCTATACCGCCCTACTCGGTGGAATACAACCAACTCTCTGACAACTGGAATCCTCAAAATGTAGTAAACATCCTCTGGGGTCACTATCATCTTGCCGGTAGGTAAGTGGAAGGTATTATGATCATTGTACCATCTCTCTACTAATGCGGTCAGAAGCCCCCTATTAATTCGATGCTGGGGCATATCTATCAGTGAAGTCAGTCTGCATCGACCAATCACATTTAGATCAGCCTGATCTAAATGCAGAATCAACTCCTAGGTCCTTGGGAAGTGCTCCCAAATATGTAGGACTGTCGAAGGCTCCTATCATCATAACATATCACAAATCAGCAAATCAATCAATCAATCAACCTAATTAGCTCTAATGAGATTTTGATTGCATCTTGTGAGCATTTATCATTGATCCTCACCTATCATGAGAACAATCATCAATCTATCATTGATCCTCACGTATCATGAGGTCAATAATCCTTATCCTATCATTGATCCTCACCTATCATGAGGTCAATAATCATCATCATATTATTGAATCTCACCTATCATGAGATCAATCATCATCTAATCTATCAATATCATCAATCATCATCAAATAAAAGGTTGACGCAATCAACAATCATCAAAATCAAGGAGTTAATCTAAAAATTCAATAATTTGACCTAGATGCGCTAAAACATAGACTCAAAGCGCTAAAAGCATGGATGTGCTAGAAAATTTGGTGGATGCGCTGGAATAAAGTCTCTATGCACTAAATCACTGTATGCACCATCAAATTGCATCAATGCGATAAATCCCTCTATCAATGCACTAAATGATTCTATGCGCCATAACATTGAACTATTGCACTAAATCACATCACCTATGTGCTAATAAACCATATGCGCTAGAACATTCATTGTATGCGCTAAAACACCGACTCTAAGCGCTAATTCCCTATATGCACTAAAATCTAGTATATATGCACTACAAAACATGACCTATGCACTAGAACAATCATTCAATGTGCTACATCAGTGTTCCTATGCGCTAAAACACGAAAAGCAGAATTTAAACATGAAAAAGTGTGGGAAAAATGATTTTCAAAATTCATGAGGAGGTTTTTCAGGGTACGTACCAGAGGTCTATACACGGTCAGGTGGTTGTGACATTGCATGCGCTCAAATCGGTGTGTGTGGTAGGGAATCACCATCTTGCTCAAATTGCTCAATTGCTCAATCACTCTCAAATTTCAAAATCAAAATGCAGAAATGAACTTCGAATCCATCTTTTTAACCTTTTAAAGGCCAATTAAGTGGTATTTTTGTGGGGTTGATTTATTTTATTTTTCAAAGGGGCTTAATTAATCATTTCATCAACACTAGCTGGATCAATATCATTTTCGGGAGATAAATCGTTAAGATATCATCAAATCATCAAATCATCATCAAATTTCAAAAATATTCAAAAATTAAAAAATCCTAAAAAATTCAAAAATTCATCAATTTATCTCCCGCGGGGGCATATATCCGTCATCACCTAAAATTCAGCGTTTGGGGCATATAATTTATTTTTCTTGGTGTTAGCAACATATTTTTCTTTGAAGCAATGTGTAAACACATAACTTCAAAGAGGGGAAAAATGTATACACCTAAAATTGGTCAGGATAATCAATTAATTAAATACAAGTTATTTAATTAATAAACCCTCTTAATTCCTCTACTTATAAATAAATTCTAAATTTATTTATATAGTTCACTAAGTTAGATTCAAAAGGTGGTTGAAACATACCATTTTCTTTTAACAGGTGTATGTACATCCTTAGAAACATTGTCTTGCAAGTCCAAATATTCCACTGTCACAATCATCTTTTCCTCAAGTTTCTTGACACTATCCCTCATGACTGTTAGATTTGTGAATAACACGAGCCACAAGATCAAATAATGAACAAAACACCTTCCACCCAAGAGCTCTGAAAAAGAAAGATTTGTTATTTCTCAAAAAGAAAATACTTATAGAATGAATAATTACAAGAGATAATGAATGCTTTAAAACAACAACCCTAATGAAAAGGGATTAGATCATGACAAGTGTCAACATCTTCTGTGATGAGATAAATTGATCTAATATTAGCTCTATAGTTAACATAAATAAAGTATTAAATTAACTAATAAAGCAAACCCAAGTTTAGCTTAAGTGCACGAGAATTAGAATAATAATTAATTAAAGTAATTAATTATTCTCTAATACATGATAACTCTAACACCCCCCCTTAAGTGTAGCTTAGGGAGTAGCTAAAAAAATCTAAAAACCAATGCATAAAAGGTAAAGAAAGCATGAATGGGCCCTGACAACTAGGCCTGATGAGGTACCCAGTACAACTAAAAGATCTCTGAAAAATAGAGAAATGGAGAAAACCTCATCGGAAAAGAGATGAAAGCATGTAAAAAAAATATGAATGAAGGCCTCATGAAGACCCCCCAAGGACAACTTCCTTCACCCCAAGTATTGATCGCAACTGAAGATAGTGAGGCAATGGAAAAGGTTTCGTGAAGATGTTTGTAACCCGCTCCTTTGTAGGCATGTACTCCAAGGTGAGAAAACCATCTTGAATCAACTGTGGTATGAAGTGCATGTGGATCTCTATGTGCTTAGTACGCTGATGCTCACTGTATTGTGAGAAATATGAATGGCACTTTGATTGTCACACCAAAGAATAGTGGGACTATCAAGAGGAAAACCAAACTTGGTCAAAGACTATCGAAGCCACAAAACCTCCTGGCTAGCCAAAACCGTTGCATGATACTTAGCCTCTATGGATGCTAATGCAATAGCATATTGCTTCTTACAAGACCATGTAATAGGACTAGAACCAAGGCAGAAAACAAAGCCAGAAGTGGACTTCCTATTATTGACATCACCAACCCAATTTGAGTTAGTGAAGCCAATAATCTGAGGATCTCCTGATGCATAGTGAATACCATAATGTGAGGTGCCCTGAATATATCTCAAAATTCATTTGAAAGCTTGCTAATGACTCTCATGTGGATCTTGTGAAAATCGAGAGACAAGACCAACCACAAAGGAAAGATCAGGATGATAATGTGTTAGGTACAAAAGACTGCCAACCAACTTCCTGTATAATGTAGCATCTATTGAAGGAGTAGTACAAGTGGAAGACAACACAACACCTGACTGAAATGGTGTGGGGGTAGGCTTGAAATCAAGCATACCAAATCTCTGAAGCATGTCAAGAGAATACTTATGCTGAAATATGGAAATCCCATCCAAAGATTGAATAACCTGTAAACCAAGAAAGTAGTGTAGAAGGTTGAGATCTGTCATCTCAAACTGCTCCATCAAAGCTCATTGAACATGTTGGATCATGGAGGATGAAACACCTATAAGGATCAAATCATCCACATATAGCATAGGATCAAAATATCACCCTCTTGTCTTTGAATGTACACTGTGGGATCAAAATGACATCATGTGAAGCCAAAAGAAAGCAGAAAAGTGTCCATCTTCTCATACCAAGCCCGAGGGGCCTGTTTGAGACCATATGGTGAACGACAAAGTCTACAAACCATCAAAGAGTCCTAAGTAAAACCATTTTGCTACTCCATATGAATCTCCTAATGAAGTCATCATGAAGGCACTCTTCACATCCATCTAAGATACCGACCATCCTTGTGAAGCCCCAAGGGAAAGTACAAGGTGAATAGAATTCATCTTGGAAATAGGGAAAAAAGTCTCAGAATAATCAATATCTTGGACTTGAGAGAAACCCTTTGCAACAATGTGTGCCTTATAATTATCAATAGAACCATCTACAACATATTTGGTATAGTACACCCACTTTTAGCGAACCAACTTTCTTCCCTTAAGAAGAGGAACTAAATCCCAAGTATGATTCTTCATCAAAGAAGAATACTCATCTGCCATAGCACTATCCCACCCAGGAATACCAACCGCCTCTAAATTTTTTTGAGGATCATCCAAAATGGTATGAATCAAAAGACCAACACTTGATGTCTGTGCATGAGTGCAACAGGAGTCTGAAGGATCGCCTGCCAAAGGTCCAACTGCATCAATAGTATTACGGCCCCACTTGGGTAAAGGCTAAATATCTAGAGGTGGTAGAATAGATGGAGCATCATCTTCATAGTCAAGAGTTGAGTAATCCTCAAGATATGAGGAGTGAGTAGTAGGATATGAGGGAGAAGTTGGGGATGGAGAATCCATCAGAGGAAAGCGTTCATCAAACTGGACATCTCATTGAAACAAAACCTCTCTAGAATCAGGATCAAACAACCTGTATGTCTTAACATCCTCACAATATCCAACAAATATGAGTGGTTGGCTCTTCCTCTCCATGGATTTATGCTGAGCTTTAGGAATAAATGCCCAAGCCTCACTACCCAAGAATCTGAATGAAGATACATTGGGCTTGACATGGGACCAAGCCTCCTTAGGAGTCAAATGTCGCAATGCGTTATGAGGTATAAAATTTTGAATATAATTGGCACAATTAATTGCCTCACCCCAAAAAGAAGAATGCATATCTCGTGACTCAATCATATAGTTGGCCATCTCCCGTAAAGTTTTGTTCTTTAGCTTAGCAACACATTTCTATTAAGGGGTGTATGGAACTATAAGTTGATGCTACAAACCATGCTCAATGCAAAAGTCCTTGAAAGTCTGATTAACATACTCCCCCATTATCTATGCATATCCATATAATAGAAAGACCAGATTGCTTCTCCACAAATGCCTTAAAGATTCTAAAATAATCAAAGGCATCACTCTTGTACTTAAGAAGTACACCCATGTATACCTAGAGAAGTCATCAATAAATGTGAGCACATCTTTGGCCCTTGAAAATGAAGGAGTGGGAAATGACATGATGTCACTATGAACCAACTCTATGGGTGCCTTAGCATGTGTGGCTCTACCTGTAGGAAAAGAATCTCAATGATGTTTGCCAAGAACACATCCTCGACAAACACAATTAGTACAAGAAATCTTAGGGAGCCCTGACACTAATGCCTATGTACTCATCTACTGGAGATATCTGTAATTGACATGACCAAAATGTTCATTCCACAACATGCTCTCAACATCTTCATGTGCTATGAAGGATGAACCTGAACCAACTAAAATATCAAAACCATCAAATTGGTATAAATGAGAAGTATCAACACTCCTAGTAGCCACAATAACATCAAGATCATAAAGGTCTCAAATAACTACATCATGTGGGGTAAAATTGGCTGTCTTACCAGTGCCAGATTGAAAAATATGATACACTGAAAGAAGGTTGGTATAAATATCAAGAACTACAAGTACCTCCTAAAGAAAACCACCCTCAAATGTGACAGTGGTTGAGCCCAAAACTGAAAGTTGTGTAGAATCCCCAACTGCAATCTGAGTAGTGCTACAATCTGAAAGGGATGAGACCAAATCCTGAGAAGGTTTCATATGATGTGTTGTTCCAAAATCAAGTATCCATGGAGTTGCAAAAGGTAAGGCTACTGTAGAAAGAGCATGACCTTTACCTGTAGATGAGGAAGAAGATTTAGGGTTGGAGATGTTATGTTGCTGCATCGATTCCTTCAAAGCCTCTAATATCTTCCAACATCTATTGATTGGATGTCCCTCACCAAAAAAATTGCAAGGTTCACCTGATTTCTTCTTTGTCTTGGAGGAAGACTCACTAGACTTAGAATTTTTATCATACCAAGGAGTGGTTTGAGGTTTATGTTCTAACTTCTGAGATGTTTTGGAGGAACACTCACTACCTGATGAAGTATCTATCTTGGGATTATGTTTCTTCTTGTCTTTCACTTTGGATGTTTGTGCTACTAGTGCCTGAGTTTTGGAACCAAAAAAGAGATTCAAACTGAACCAAATTTGCCTGTTAACAAGTCAAGTGATCACAAAAAACCTCAAAAGTAGGCATGGTAAATGCATCACCCAATGCATTCATAGTAGAATAGAAAGTAGAAGAGAAGACCTGAAATAACCCTTGAAGCTTAGAAAGAATCAAGAAAATACATTCTTTGTCAGTTTTGTTCTTCCCACAACCCTGCAAAAGAGATCTGAGAGACTTAAACCTCTGCAAGAAGTCCTCAATGGAGGGGTAAGAATCAGGTACAAGCGATGTTAATTCTGCCTCAATATGGAGAGCTCTATACTCATTGAAGGTGCCAAAAAGATCATTGAATCTCGTCCACATAGCCCTAGGAGTGTTGCAAGACTCCAAATGAAATAATAGACTATCTTAAACATGTAGTGAGATCAAACCCATAGCCTCATTTGTCTTGTTCCTATACTGAAATATCTCAAATTGATGAGTCAATGTTGGTTGTACTTCATCCAAAGTGGGCCATAAACCCTTAGAATTTTGGTCATATGAGCTTTCCAGGTATGATAGTCATGTGGTGTAAGACATTCAAATGAAGAGGTGTCTGCCATGATAGTTGTGGTTTTCAAAATAATGTGTGGTATAGGATTTTTGATCTCAAATGTATATAGATACTGAAAGTGAGAAATATACCCCCCACAATAGGAAAAACCAAGCCTAGATACAATTTTGAGATCATAAAATCTTAAAAAAGTAAAATTTACTTTAGAGAGATCCTTGTGTACCTTGTGAATATTCTAGAAAAATGGATTGCATGGCTATGTAGAGCACTGAAAGAGCTTTCCAACACCAATTTGTTTGTAGAATAGAAGGGATGTATTCAACTGACTATATATTTTTTTGGTAAAATATCAAAAAAAATACTTGCATATCCAGAATGGGCTCAGAATCAGATTTCCGACAATATAAAGTTTTCAAAAAACAAAGTTTGTATGCCCAAGATATACTTGATTTTGTAAAACTGCTCAATTTGCTTTAGAAAACCAAACAGGGGGCTTAAAATTTTGGCCCTTGGCCATATGGGCACCCATTTTCTTGGTTTGGGGGCTAAAGTAGAGAATATTGTAAAGAATATTCTACTATCACATCACCAAAAAGTGCAGCAACTTTTGGAACAAAAAATTTCTTTTGTTTCAAAAAAAATCAAACCCCATGAATTTTTTTAATAAACCTGCACAATTTTTTTTTGAAATCCATAGATTTTTATTTTGCTACAAATTAATGGCCTACACGGTACGATATATGGATCTATACATAGTACAGATGTTGTACTACTGTACGGATTTTTTTACCTCGTAAATCATGCCAACAAAAAAAATTCTAAAAAAAATTCTTAGATTTTCACAAAAAAATAGTCGATCTTTAGGTTTTTGGCCACACCAAACACAATGGAAAGGTTCATTTTGCGCCAAAGTGCTTTGAAAATTCACCCACCTCCAAAAATTGCAAAAAAAAAACACTAAAAATTTCCAAATTTGACCTTGTAACCAGAATGAGAAAAAAAACTTAGAAATGGAGAAGAGCTTTGTTGAATCCTCGCTCTGATACCATGTTAGATTTGTAAATAACACGAGCCATAGGATCAAACAATGAACAAAACACCTTCCACCCAAGATCTTTGCAAAATAAATATTTTCTATTTCTCAAAAATAAAATACTTATAGAATGAATAATTACAAGAGAGAATGAATGCTTTAAAAGAGCAACCCTAATGAAAAGGGATTAGATCATGACAAGTGTCAACATCTTGTGTGATGAGACAAATTGATCTAATATTAGCTCTATAGTTAACATAATTAAAGCATTAAATTAACTAATAAAGTAAACCTAAGTTTAGCTTAAGTGCATGAGAATTAGAATCATAATTAATTAAACTAATTAATTATTCTCTAATACATGATAAATCTAACAATGATACCTTTCCTTTTTAGGTGGTGTGAACACCTTGGTTGGGTGGCCTTCTTCTTTTGCACTTTCTTGGGAGTACGGGAAGGTCCACCTTTCCTCTTTCTTATTTTTGGTGTCTTAGAAAAAGTTGGGGTTTCTTGGAAATTACTTGTTGCAAGTTGCTCAAAGGCTATGAGTGGTGACCTTAGAATCTACTCCTCTGGTTCTCCCCTACTACAAGTAGGTGAAGTAGCATGTGAACTAGAGGGAATTTCCCTTAATGATGCAACATGTGATTTCAAATTCTTTGGAACAACTAGTTCTTCAAGTATATCGCTAATATGGTTACAAATTAAAAATATTTCCCAAGACACATGCGAGTAGTGAACCCTTAGACTTCTTTTCACAAGTGGGATAACTACACAATAGTGTGATAAAGCTGTAGTGTTTTTTTTCCATTTGTATTCAGACCCCATTCTCTTTAATAGATTATAAAGAAAATTTGGCACATTAACCCTTACATCATGATGGAGGTGATTCAAAAGTTTGAAATGCATAGTATAAAGAAGAGGTTGTCTACCATCACATGTAATATATTTGAAAATATAAGTCACAAGAAGTCAATACCCATGGTAGTGAAAATATTTTGGTACCTTGGGATGAGTCAAAATTCTCTCCAGGCTCTCTGAATCCTTCCCTAGTAGCTACTACATTTTCTTTGATAGGAAATTCAACTCCTCTTGGCAGGGCATATACCTCTGCAATTGCAACCTCCAAAGCATCTACCCTTAGCCCTCGAACAGTGGCTTCATCATGCTCTAGTGTCTCTACAAACTGTTCTATCATAACTTCATTATACTCTATCAACCTCAAGAAATAGTCAAACCATCCTTCATTTCTAAAAATAGGAAAGACTAACCTATCTTCTAGTATTTTCTAATGCATAGAAGGTTCTCTGCGAATAATATCTCCTCCCATTATGGTAAATTAATCTTTTCTGTTCAAATTCTACAATTTAAAGTCACAGATTTAACCTTAACAATCCTTCATGAACCTCACCAATCCTTACAATCCTTTATGTCTGTTATACCTAAATTCTTAAAATTCAACTGCCAACTACTAACTGCTTATATTATATCTGTTATAACTTAAATTGGGCTTGGGTTATGGCTCAAAATTGGGATGATGAAAAAATCTTTGTAGAAAGATAGAAAGGTATTTGGTGGCTTTGGTGGAAAAAATAAAAATGAAAACATTGGGAAGTGTGTACTCTTCCCCCAACTAAAGTCATTAAGTGACCTCACTTAATTATACCTTACTAAGCTGAAGGTTTAATTACATATGATAGAAATAAGATAATGAGTATGAATCATGCAAAATTAAATGTGAATAAATTGAAAAACAATTGCAAGTTATGTTAATTATGGTAAATTAGAATGTGTACCTGTCAACGTGAAGTGAAATGAACTTAGCTCATGTGAAGCTGATTAGTGTAGGAGTTGAGATATAGCTCTTAGAACATGTTAGAGTCACTCAAGGACTCAAGCCTTCAAGATCATCTGCAAAAACCAACAACCTTCCACAAGAGGGAAAAGCAAGAATAGGAAATTGCAACAATGGATGCAAGATGTGGCCAATATTCAGTACTCAAGATTGCATACACAACTAAAATTGAGATTGAGATGATCAAATGTACATATGAAGCCTTGCTTATATAGGCAAGGTGAGGAATATGATTAGACAAGATCATGAAAAGTGTCTTAATCCTATCACGTGAGACAACTAAGTCATAACAACCTAGGAAAAAAACATTAAATAAATGCCAACTAGATAAGATAAGTGACAACTAACACTTCTAGAAAATTCTCCCCTAATTAATGCTAAGTAGAAAGATACCCTCCTAGGACCTAAGTGGATTTAACAATGCAAATAGGACCTAGATAAGACTAGATAGGAAAAATACCTATTTACACCAACACCCCCCCTTAAGTACAACATAGGGAGTCAATTATTATACAAATGACACAAAGATGGGTCTTGGCTATGAGGCCATGTTAGGTACCCATGTAAAAATGCAAATGAAATCTCTCACAAATAGAGAAAAGGAGAAAACCTAGTGGGACAAAACTCCTCCCTAAAAGAGAGAAAAAAAAGAATGATATCCATCACAAATCCAACAAATCTCCATCCACACAAAGGATGAAAAAAGAGATCATACAACCCCCCCCCATACCCACCTGCCCCATAATGAGATAACCTGTTGCAAAGAAGCACTAGAAGCACACTTGTGGAGTAACACTGGAATCTCAATCTAGCAAGCAATGAAGGATAATTCTATTTGTTAGAAACCATATTAGAGTCTCTCAAGGACTCAGGTCAGAATCATGATAAGCAACAACAAACTCGATGCCAAGCAACACTGGAAAACTCACAAACTAGCGCAACCTTAGAATCTATGAAGCAATAGTTGATTGAGAAATAATTTGGAATTGAAATGAGGTGCAGAGAAAATACAAACCTAATGCACACAAAAAAGAAAATAGTGCATGCGCTGATGAATGTTCACATCTACCTCCATGAATAAAAATGACCTTAGATCTGTATAGAGGACAAAATCAACTTTCAAATGCCACTTGAATCATGAAAATCCAATAATCGAGGCAAATGTTATATGATTTTTTTTTAAAAAGGGTAAATTTTGCCAATCGATAATGTAAACATGACCCTTCTGATTTTATTTCTAAAAAGTTTACCGAATACATGCAAAAAATAATGGATACCTAGATAATATTTTGATGTTTCCAACAAAACCCAAAAAGTGTTTTTGAATCCCAAAAACCAAAACATACAATTTGGTAAAAAAATTCACCTATAGGGAAAATAGCTGTGCTAGGCTATTTTGATAGCCGTTTTTGCAAGATCTGCTCACTATCTACAAAATCTAGCAGATACCCAGATGGTATTATGTAGTTTTGAACAAAACCTAGAAATCATTTTTCTTGAAAATACATGAGGAAAAATATATATGCCATTTTTGATCCAAGATGCACCCTAAAAAAGCCCAAGCTCGAATCACCCTTAGATTTGAGAAGGGGTTTAACAACTCTGAAGCTCTAATACCATGTAGGAGCTAAGATATAGCTCTTAGAACATGTTAGAGTCACTCAAGAACTCAAACCTTCAAGATCATCTGCAAAAACCAACAACCACCTTCCAGAAGAGGGAAAAGCAAGAACATGAAATTGCAACAATGGATGCAAGATGTGGCCAATATGCAATACTCAAGATTACATACACAACTGAAATTGAGATTGAGATGGTCAAATGTACATATGAAGCCTTGCTTATATATGCAAGGTGAGTGTTGTGTAGTTTTCGCACACACGCCCCGCTGAAGGCAGGGACCCTCTTCGCTTCAGTTTTTTGGTTTTTTGGCCCTTTCTTTTTGTGGTTTGTCTTATCTAGGCATGTGCTTAAATGTTTATTTTTGGTTTCCTAAGTGTTTCCCCAGGTTATTTATTGAAAATCTTAAGTTCTAGATGAATTTCAGGTTTTGACTTAGATTTGAGATTTTCCACCCTAGTCGGATTTTCCCGGATCCCGCTTGGATTCTAGCCATGCCCCATGGTTCATGGATTCTTAGTCTTCACGGATTTCCACGTGGGCCGGATTTTCTCGGATTCCACCCTATCGTCGGCTTCCCAGGTTTTCTCACTATCCTATCGATTGCATTAATGGCTTCATGTGTGCCTTGAAGGATGTATTTAACTTGATTTCTGGGATCTTTTGTGCCATCATGCTTACTATTTTCCATCGTTTGAGCTGAGGAGTGCTTTCTTGCGTTTAATTGACTTCGTTTTGGGGTGTTTGGGTTTGAATTGATCGATTTGGTGGTGATTTCTTGTGCATTCTTGCACTTGTTCTTTGTGGACGCCATTGGGCTTCGCATTTGCTGCTTCTGAGATCAATTTTTCACATTATAATGGTATGTTTTTATTGCCCTGCCTTTGATTGAGAATTATGAATGGCATGTTGATGTTATGAGAGCTTGTGGGATTTGAATTCCTACGTATTTGATCATTTCATGCTATGGTTGTTCAGTATTGCATTATTTGTCATCTCCCAGGTGAGTCTTGAGCTCATTTGTCTATCTGCATTTTGATGAATCTTGCCTGAGAGTAATTAGTAAACCCTAGTGATGGTTTAGTAGTTGAAACAATTGAATTATGAGCTTGCCTGTGCACTAATGGCAGATGAATAGGGTTTTAAACCTAGGGCAGTGCCATGTCAGGTGATTCTGTTTTAAAATTGACCTAGAATGTGAAGAAAATCTATGAAAGGTCCATCCCTGACTTGTCCTGAGTTAAACATTTTGAAATTCATGATTGATTTGGTGTTTGGGTAAAATCGTGACTATCCGTCCCTTCCAAATTTTCTTCGCTGTGACCCTTCAAAGTCGGGGAGATGTCATATCGATCACCCTATATTTCACCAAGAGGCCTTCCTAAGTTCATATTTAGTCACCAAGACCTCTCCCTGAAAGAAAGTCTCTCATCGACATACATTTCTTTATACGCCATCGACAAGACAAGCCCTAGTCGGCAAGAGGTCATAGCGGGTTCCATTAGTTATACTAGTATTCATTTCTTTCGGCGAGACATCTATCCTTCGCTGAGACCTTTCGGCGAGCTCACAACTCTTGCCAAGACCTTCACTTTTGGCGAGACTACTGACGGTCGCCAAGACCTCATGACAAAGCCTTCCTTTCTTGGCAAGCTCAGATCTTCTTTCGGGGAGACCACATGTTGTCGGAAAGAGGTTGTACCAATGGACCTTCATGTCGGCAAGAAATTACACGGTCGGAAGGACCTCTGGCCAAATTCAAAACCTATCGCTAGTCGCCGAGACACCGCAACTTTGCTGAGACTTCATACTGAAAAAATTTAGTTTGGCCGAAGTGTTTGCTTGGACCCCGAAATTCGGTGAGACCAAAAGGATTCGCCAGGACCTTACTCCGACTACCCTTTGGTCATATCGATATATTTGCTATATCCTGGTCAGTGAGACATTACATCAAAACCACCAAGTCTTAGCGAAACCTTTTCCGATGATATCCTTCGGCGTGACCTCTCGGAAGTCGCCAAGACTTCTCAGCGAGATGACTGAATCTTGCTAAGACCTTCGTTCTCGGAATCTGCATTACTTTTGGAGTTTTGACTTATCCACAGATTTCTATCGGGTCTGGATTTCTCTGAAATCCAGCATCTCTATGATTTTTTGAAATTCCAATCTAGCTCGTTCTTCGCGGAAATCTGTCCCTCACGGATTTTCCCAAAATCTGATGAAATATGAGGGAACATGAGATAATTGGATTTGTTTATGATTTGTGATGCATTTAATGATGATTTCATGTCACATTTGGATTTCCCATGTAATTTGTTGATTGATCATGATCAGGTTTGATGGTTAAGTAGGTGTTTCTTGGTTATTCCATTGGAATCCGATCAGTCTAGAATTTCCCGAAATTCCTCTCTGGCTCAGATTCTGCGGATGGTCTTGAAACCCAAAATTTGTTGTGGTCATCTCAAATGAGTTTTAATAACACCCTGGCTATATGAGATTCATTCTAATGATGTATTGATGGATTAACATCCTCTTTCTTGTGGTTCTTATTATGATTTCCATGTTGAGTGCAGGCTGAATCTGGCAAGGTAGCAGCTGGGTCCTCAATGTTTGATGCAGAGAGGATTAAAATGGACATTAAGAGTAGGATCACTGAGAGCAATATCACTTTAGTTTGGTCAGAGGTTACTTATACGAATGTTGGATCATGGGATTATGAAGAGTTCAAAGAAAGAATGGCGGCTAAGGATTCTCCTATGGTGGCTAGAAGGATGATGGAATCAGGCTTGTCCCATGTAGCTGGTTTCCCTTCTGCGGTGCAATGTTATGAGCTAGTCCTTGAGTGTTCCAGGCACTATGATCAGGATACACAGAGAATAATTGGTCCTCAAGAGAGGGTTGTGGCAAATCTCAACCCTGTCTCCATTGCCCAAACATTTGATATGCCAGATAGGTCTCATGTGGTGGCATTCAATATTATGGCAACTCAAGAGTTCTATGATGAGCATACTGTGAAGTCACAAAAACTTATCAATTCTTGGCTGGAGAAGCCTAAGTCACACTATTCTAAATTACCCAAGCAGCTATTCAAGATAAAGTTCAAGAAGGAGTACTATGATGCCATCACTCTTCTCAGTAGGGTGGTTGGATTGACGAATGCTGGTACATTTGAAAATTGGATGTGTCATGTGATTGTGAGAATGGAGCAAGAGAAGATTAATTACCATTGGGCAGGGGTCATCGGTGGAGTACTCCATGAATAGTTATCCAATGTGTTGCAGACCAAGACTTTCACAATGACTTCATATCTGGTCTATGCACTTGCAAGATTCCATCCCTACAAAGGATTGGATACAAAGGGAATTTTTGGACAGTATATTATTTATGAAGTTTTCCCTCAGTTGCACTTGGGAGGTTCGAACTATAGGAGGGAAAATGATGCATTTACCATGTATATCACCAAAATGCTTCAAGAAGTAGAGCATGTCATGATTTCAGACCAGGCTAAGGAACTCATCAAGAAATATGGGGCATGGTTTATCCAGTTCCCAACTTTCTCCTATATTCATATTGATGGCTGCCAAAGGGCCCCATAAAGACTTCCAAGGTATCCCACTAATCACATTATCTTGTTGGAAGTAACTAGACAGATTTGTGACTTTGATGCTATCATCAAGAAGGACAAACACAAGACATGATTTGGTGGAGATTTTCCCGTAAGGATTGGCACTGGAGAGGTTTGTCCTTCCATTATTTTTGCCCAGGCTTCAGAGGAAGAAATGAATACCCTCAGTCTATCTTTCCACTCCAAGAGATCCAGATTTGATATTACAGGAGAAGCTCAAAAGAAGGTCAGCAAAGAGTATTACCACAAGGTGAATTTGGAGGACTACTGGGCCAATTGTAGTGATGAATTTGAGGTCAGGAAGAAGAAATTCTCCCGGCTTCCAGTTGAGTCAGTTCAATTGTATAATGTAAAGGTAGTTCCTGATCAATTGGAAGATGATGGAAACTTGATCCAGGATCATGCCTATGAGGCCATAAAAGATAGACCAATTGGTGATGTGGATTGGTTAGAGGAGGAGAAGACAAAATTGAAACAAGTAGTGGATCCAGTTCTCAAATTTACTAGGATGTGGCTAAAGCATAAGCTATGGGAGCTAGAAAATAATGGTGTACAGTGCACCTATGGGCTAATGGGAGACCTGGATCCCCACTCCACCTCTGAGGAATCTATCGAACGGGATCCTAAGGGAAAAGGTAAGTTGGATTCTCCATTCAAAATCAAAATTAAAGGTGCCCAAGAAACAGAGGCCCAGGAAGCAGAAAAACAGAGAAAGCCAAAGGCTAAGCAGAGGACAAGGACCAAGAAATTTGAACAGAAAGGGACTGAAAATCACAATCCTGAGGTTGATGTGCCAATGCCCAAGAGGAGAAGAATCATAAAATTGTCAGAGAAGGCAAGCTCCAAGGTTGGGGAGGAAGAAGTTTCCCCGCCTGTGATAAATGTTGAAAGTTTGGAGGAGAAGGCCAAGGTGTATACAAGGAGGTCTAGGAATCCTTCTCCCAGGGGCAGTGTGCCTGAGATAGATCTCCCTCTAGTGGTTTCTCATGAGGAACAACATGATGATGTGCCTTTCGCTCATGGAGCTCAAGGCAAGCCTAGTGAGTCAGAGGATGTTGAGGATCGTCCAGATATTGAGGGGGAGGAATTTCATGAAGGTGATCTCTATAGTGCGGAGGCAAAAATTGAAAAGATAATGCAATCTCCTACGGTTGCATATGCGGATTCCCCTGTCAAAACTGAAGAAGTCCCCCTAAGAGAAGAGGAAACAGTGAAGGTTCCCTCACCTATACATGAAGATGAGCATGCCGAGGAGAAACAAAGTGAGGTGCAATTGGAATCCACTGTCCCTGGTTGGCTGGACAAAGAGATAAAGAGAAAACAAATTGTTGTGGAAGATATCCCACCGAATTGGGATGCACTACTAGCCAAAATTGGAAAAGATAAAGGTAAGAAGATGGCTAGGGTGATCTTGAGGATTGAAAGAGATGAAGCTCATGACAGAGTTGTTCAAATTGCCACCCCTGCTCCAGATAAAAACAAAGATGAGGTGGTTGGAAATGATTACAATATTCAAACTTTCAATCTAGGACCTACATTAGTCGAGCAGGACATTGAAGATTATGAGGGTTCTAGTGTAGTCATCGTGGGAAAGCTGAGAAAGGAAATAAAGACCAAGCATGAGTTGAAGAAAGAAAATGAAAATCTCAGGAAATGCTTGGAGGAATTAATGAAGCCCTTGCAATCCATTAACCCTTCGATCTTTGCTACGCATCCTCTACCTCAAGAGATCATCACCGAGCTAGAAAAGATGAAAGCTTTCATTGTTGCCACCACGAATTGGCTGAAAGGGGTGCAAATAAAGGGTGATGAAGCTATTAAAGAGATTCTGTCAACTGGGAAGGATGCTATCATGGCAACTGATTGGTTGAAGGTGGTGTTGGTACAAGATAAGGAGGACACAGATCTCCTTCTGTAGAAAACCAGAGCTATCATGGAATACACTTGGGATAGGTTGGTAAGTGATGGAATTCTTCCTTCCTCCAAAGCCGCCAAACCATGGGAGTGGTATGAGGCATTGTAGATTAGGCAAAAAGTATTGAAGAAGATTTATAAGCAAAGAAGGCAGATTGATGATACCCTAGGTGGTGTATATAATGGCTCCATTTCCTTCTTTGAAATTATGATGGGAAGAAGGAAGATCGCACTCAAGTACTTGAGCTTGGAACGGTTGAGAAATTGGTGGCAGGATGTTTACACACCACTTGATGATGGTTCTGTCTCTGAGCACCAGTTGGATGATGCAACTACCTACCTTGCAGTTATTGACAAATACCTAATGTATAAGGTGGATTGGGATAGGTCGGTTAAACAGTCAAGGGAAGAGATTGCGTCCATTTAGAATCGACTTAGGGTTTTGCCGTTGCCACTAGTAGTTGACTTGGATGGGACGTTCTTGAAATTTCATGAAGGGCCAGATCGGAATAGAGACAAAGGGGAGGGCAGTTAATGCCCAACTACTCCAGGATTTGTGCTTCCCCGTTATCGTGCCCTGCAATGGTCTGAGCTGCATTGGGAATCTCGAGCTGACCTGGGTGTGGTTTGTGCATTTAATGCATTCCTTCATTCCATTTTGACTTTCTCTTGGCTGGTCGGTGGTGCCCAGTTAATGCTGCAAGCTCTTGCTTGGCTGACAGGTTTTTCTGGGGATTCTATATATTTGGAATTTTGCCTCATTTGTAAAGGGTTAGATAGTTAGAAATAGAGAAAAGATATAAAATATAGAAGTAGAATAGAGCAGAATAATTAGACGTGAGTAGAGCAGGTTAGTAGGTACTAGTTCTCAAGAAAACATTGTAATAGAAAACTGGAATTGTTGCTACTGTGGATAATTCGAATGCAAATAATGACATTGTGATTTGGTGCCATACTTGTATTCTCTTGTCTTGCATGGTTCTTGCTATTCTATCTTTAAAATTGCTTTGAGGAGGTTAATATTTAGATTAGATTTGATTCAATAATGTTTGTGATTTAATACTTGAATGTTGCAGCAATCCTTTAGTCCATACTTTTCGCAACCAACTGATTGTTAGTTGCTTTGCAAAGTTATCCTAGACTTCATATTCAGTGTGCTTAGTTATATTGTGAGGATTTGTTCATTTCAACTGCAATAGGGTTATTGAATGAATGTTCATGACTTGAAAATCTTAACACCTAAGAAGATTGCATTGTTTTCTGTAAGATTGCATATTTATCTGGGTCAAGTAGAGATCAATTTTGAGGGATTGGTCCATTCGAGTGTTGGTTTCATTGTTAATCTTAGGAGTGGTATTAGATTTAGAAATATCTTTGAAACCCTTATCGTTTTCTATTTCTTTGATTATTGGGTTAGATCTAGGATTAAAGTATCATCAGATTGTTAGATCTGATAAAATCGATTCAGTATTTTGCTTGTAGTAAGGTCCCATTGTGATTACCAACATTTTTCACATTTTATCATTGAGTTGTTTATGCATTGTCAAGACCTGACATTAGAGACCTTGGGGTTATCTCTTGAGGCTTGCTGATAGAGATTTACCTTTCAAGAGAGATAGAATATTACATTATGTCTGAGTTGTTGCTGTGCAGAAAACACTATCAACAGTGAGGAATATGATTAGACAAGATCATGAGGGTGCTGGCAAGAAGTTGAGTCCACTTTTTGGCCAAAAAGTGGAAGTGTTTTTCCAAATTTTCAGAATTTGACACATTTGACCTTAAAATTTGAAGCACTTAGAGATCAAAATTTTCAAAAAAGTCACTAATCATAAAATGTAGTACTCGGAGTCTAGTTTCCAAATATGTAATTTATTTCAATACCCAGATTGTACAAATTGAGTTTCAATAGGCATTTCTAAAAACCACTGTTTAAAAGTCACCTTTTTTTTTACCATACCATGCATGTGTATGACATACATATTTTCACCTAAATTATCGTATTTTTCCAAATCCTTTTGGGAAAATATTTGTGACTCACTAAAGCTTGTTCTTGATATTTTTTTGTAATTTTTTATTGATTTCTCTTTGTTAAATTTTTATTAGGCATATTCGTCGTTTTGAAAAATCATCATGTACGAAACGTATAAGATGACCTAAACTTATCATTTTTTAATTTATTTTTTAAATTGAAAAGAATTGTCTGAAGTTTGTTCTCGTGCAATCCATTCGTCAAAATGTTATGTTGATCAAAAGTTATTAAAATAGTAAAAAACCATGATATTTAAAGTTTATGAACTAGTTTCATCAAAAAATAAATGAAAAATGGAAAAAATAATCCAATTGTAAAAAAAATTACATATTTGGAATCTGGATTGTCTCATCTAAAATGGGTTTTAATTTTGTCAAAAAATTCTACAAAAAAAGTCGTCAGCCATATGTCCAAACTCGGTATTTTTCTCTAACATTGTTAGGACCTTCAACTTGTAGGTCAAACCAGGTTGAAGGCCTAGATTCAAATTCTCAATGCTTTTCCTGAACCAAAATACAAGGCAAAAACTTTACCACAAAGCAAATCCAATTTCAAATTTTTGGAAATGGGATCCCGTTTCCCAATATTAAATGTCGTGACCGTTGACAGGGAAATAGGATCTCGTTCCTTTGTCAACGGTCCCCACATTTAATATTGGGGAACATGATCTCGATTGTAAAATGGGATCCCGTTTGTTTTGAACCGTTTTATTTAAATTTATTGTCAAAATTTACTGTGAAGTCTCCAACTTCACATGTACGATTAAGAGCAGTAAAATTGGGCTATTTTTCATCAACTTTTGTCTTTACAGGTGGTTAACTTGATTTTTGATTTATTTTTTCAAAGGAGGCATCATGTAAACCATTTTTAAAGTAGAATTGTTTTAGTTTTGTACTTGTTTGGAGGAACAAAAGGTCTTCAACTTGCAATATGGATTGAATTTTTCAAAGGAGGCATGAATAAAACAATTTTTAAATTGGAATTGTGCTAGTTTTCTACTTGTTTTGAGGAACACAAGAGGAAGAATTTTGTCCTTATAGGTCTTCAACTTCCAATTTGGATTGAATTTTTTGAAGAATTTCACTATTGACATTCATTTGTGCTTGAGAATTTTATAATCATGGGAGATAAAGCTCGTAATAAGAGAAGGAAGACATTGACTCCTCAAGAAGTTGAAGCAAATAGAGAGAAGGAGAAACAAGGACAAAGAGAAAAAAGAATGAGAATTAAATCAATGAATGATGGTGGAGCATCCAATTCCACACCTATTGAAGATGAAAACATTGAGGAGACCATGGTTGTAGATGAAGCTAATTTGCAAGAAGTCAATTTGGAGAAGAATGTGATTATACAAGCAAGTCCTACTTTGTCTTCAAATCCCTCTTTCAATGCTATAAAGAATGTTTCAATATGCACAAATCTAGGTATGTCTTCAAATCCACATGTTAGTGAAATGGTAAATTCGTATGTAGAAGTTTTACAAGATGTTGGACTTAATGATGGTGACATTGATAATATTTAGAGAGATGAAACTTTAATAGAATTTTTTGAAAACGAAAAAGAAAAATATTTTGTTGCAAATGAAAATGAGAATGATCCTTTTGTTGAAAATGAAAACAAAAAACTATTTTGTTGATGAAAATGAAAATGAAAATGAAAACCATTCTGTTGATGAAAATGAAGATGAAAATGTAAATTGTTTTGAAGTTGAAAATGAAGATGAAGATGAAAATCTAGAATGTGATATTGAATTTAATGAAAATACTATTTTAAAAATTGAAAGTGGTGTTTTCGATAATCTTCCTAGCCAAATTTCTTGGAGGAAAATAAGAACACATGCGAATAGAATATACAACAAATTCTTTTATCATAAATTTTTTTTATTTCAATGTGTCAACTAATGATGCAATTGATGAGAATGCAAAAAATGAGGAAAGTAATGAAAAGGTTAGGCTTTTATGTTAAAACAAAAATAAAAGATCAATCATTAAAACATGTTATGTCTACTGTTGCTAGTGCCATTCAATCTATTGGGAAAAATAGTCCATCTAAAGATAAAAACACAGCAAGAAGAGCTATACAAATTGCTATAGTTAATAAAGAAACTTTGAATAAAATAATGGTAAGCAATATTAGTGAAGTTTTAAAAATACATCCTAAAACATTGCTAAGAGCGGTAAAAAGAAGATAAAGTATAGAAAATGATCCTATCAACCAATGTTAGAGTTTTAGTGGTTGACTCCCAAGGTCTGATATGAAATTGAATGTTGAAATTAAATCTTTGATCAAAAAATATTGGCATGATAATACTAGGGTTTCATCTAATGCTAAAAATGTTTTAAAATTAAGGGTGGGTTCCAAAGTTCGTGATCCTCACCCAAAACACCTATTAGATACAACACAAGTTGAATTTTATAGAAAATTTTGTGGTGATTCAGTGTTACCTGGTAATATTAAAATAAGTCAAAGGTCTTTTGAAAAATGTAAACCCTGGTATGTAAAAATTAATAAGCAACGAATATCTTGTTGTAAAACACATGTTCAATTTCATTATTTTTATGATGTTTTTTGATATATATGTTGTACCTTGCATACTAACATGATTATACATGAGTGTGGTATTAATATGCCACCTGAAGTAATAAGGGAGTTTATTTCAGGTTTTTTTTGTGAAAGATCTAATGATAAATTGTTTTATTTAAGTTCTTGTATTTTTGGACAATGCATTAACTATGGAAATCTTTCATTCTTAAGAATTTGTATGCATGAAAGTTTTGATAATGATTTTGGACAACAATTAGTAGATGTTAAAAGATTTAAGAATGTTCACTATTCTTTAAAATATAGAAAAATAGGAAAGCGTTGTGATTTAGTTACATAAAAAGTTAGTGTGCATGCATTCATGAGTGAATTTAAGAATAAGATTGTACCAAAATATGTCATGCACTCTCAACATGCTCGATGTCTTGATGGCCAATTTCGCGCATGTAGAAACACATTTCCAATTGGTACTATACTTTCAGTGGTTGATTTTGTGGAGAATTATACTCTAGCTCCGCAAGAGGAAATTCAATCACAGTATTATAATGCAGTGCAAGCAGCTATGTTTGTCCATATTGTTTATAGACATGTAGATGATAGCACTGAGGATGATAGAAAAGTTTTGAGTATCATTTTTATTTGAGTGACAACCGGTTACACTTGTTAAAGTTTGTTCAATACTGTTTCAGTATATTTTATAGAAATTTAAGAGAAAGAGGAATCCAAATGAAAGAACACCTCATATGGTCAGATAATTGTACGAGGCAGTTCAAGAATGCTCGAATGTTTTATTGGTTAAGTAGGGTTCACAAGGAACTTAATGTCCAACATATATGGAGTTTTTTTGAAGCTAGGAATGGTAAAGGAGAACATGATGGAGCCGGTGCATGTGTCAAAAGAATTATTGCTAGAGAATAATTAAAATTCGAGGATGCAATAAAATTTAAAGATGCACGTGGGATTGTGGATTGGTGTAATACAATATTATCTGCACCTGGTTTGAGTGAGTACTCTACAATTCATCGATTCTTTTGGTTGGATGAAGAAGAGAACATTGTACCGAGAGTTGACTGTGAGACAATCAGTGGATCTACTAAATGGCATTAATTTAGGAGTTTAACAGCAAGCACATGTACTATTTTGACAAGGGAGCTTGCATTTTTTTGCCATTTTTGTATCTTAGGAGATTGGGAAGCATGTGAAAATACATAATGGGTTGAATAGTGGGAGAAAAGATCATTGACACCTGCACAAGCACATGATCAATATGAAAGAACTATTGAAGGAAATGATCAAGTGTTTGCATCTGAAGACTATGACTGTGTTTCAGACCTTGTACAAGAAGGTAATTTTAATTCAATTTATTTCACTTTATTAAGTTATTTTGTAATACTAAATTATTTATATGGATATGCGCAAGTTATTAAATCAAATTTTGTTTGCAGGACATGTGTATGCTATTGTTGCACCCAAGGGGAATGAAGAGAAAATAGAATATTGGTTGGCTCGTTGAGTGGAAACTAAACATAAGTTAATAGCACCTCGAGAAGATGATGATGGCTATCATTATCCAATAGGTACGGTGATCCCCTTAAGACATCCCCTTAAGCAAGTTTTGATAACAAGTTTTTGATCCCCTTAAGCAATTTTTTAGAAAAAGTCTTTGATCCCCTTAAGAAAATTTTGAGAACTTATTTGATGATGGTTTTCATGTTTTCCAATAAGATCGGTGCTGGTTGTTGGCAATTGGCTACGAAAATACCTGACAAGGAAGAATGGTCTACTTGCATTCAAAGATTATGAAATGCATAAAAAGATTATACATTATTCACATTTGGTGGTGGAAAAAAATATAAAACTAGATCGGTATCGTGGAAGACCTTCAAATAAAGTGCTATGGAAAATTTCTGTGGAAGAGCATGAG
This sequence comes from Sequoia sempervirens, assembly GCA_007258455.2. Taxonomy (NCBI): domain Eukaryota; kingdom Viridiplantae; phylum Streptophyta; class Pinopsida; order Cupressales; family Cupressaceae; genus Sequoia; species Sequoia sempervirens. Next base: position 34,646 of record VDFB02017236.1, read on the forward strand.
ACAATCATAGATGCATTGCAAAAAAGAGAGGATGTATATGGTACAATGGAATAAGTAAATACAAGTAAATATAGTTTTAGTTTTATATTGTCCTTTTAAATAGATTAAATACATGTTTTGATATTGGTCAAGTGTGTTATTAGTTGAAATTGATTTAAATTTTCCTTTTATAGATCCTTAAGGCATAATCACAAAAAGGATCTAGTCCATGCAGATTCAACCTAGACAACATGGAATACTTGGTAAAAATAGGTAATTATTAATTAAATTATATTTAAATACATGCTTCGATTACATATTGATATTTCTTGTACATTAATAGTTAAAATTGATTTATTATCCTTTTTTGTACCCTTAAGAAATCATTGCGTTGATCTCATACTTTGAAACAAAAAGGAGAGGATGTCTTGATTCAACCTACACACATGTGTGGAATACTTTTAAATGTAGGTACTTGAGTTGTGTACATATAGATAATTTTATATAAATTAAAATATGTATGTTTTGATGATTTCATTGATATTTCTTATACCTTTTTAAAATTAGGTGGTGTGAAGACCTACTACATTCTGGGCACGAGTTTGAGATGTTCTTGAGATGGCATATCCAATTTTTTTAAACATTGTTTTGAGATGACATATATGTACATACATACTTACAGAATTAAACATTTTGTACAAATTACAAATACATGTACATACACAATTATGTACTCTATGTACTTTTATGTATCGAAATTGATATTCTATATATTTTGTTTGTTAAATGTGTATGTTTTCCTACTTTGAAACTTTATATTTGATTGTACAATCACTAAATATCATGCATACATTATTGTTAAATCAATTATATCCTTAAGACGTATTATGACTCCTTAAGACATCCCCTTAAGACATTGTATTATGACCCCTTAAGACATCCCCTTAAGATGTATTATGACCCCTTAAGACATCCCCTTAAGACATTGTATTATGACCCCTTAAGACATCCCATTAAGACGTCGTATTATGACCCCTTAAGACATCCCCTTAAGATGTTGTATTATGACCCCTTAAGACATCCCCTTAAGACAACCTATAATTAGTGTTGGATGCTCTTATTTGTTTTGACAACTTATAAATTAGTATTCAATGCCATTATTTGTTTTGACAACTTATAAATTAGTATTGGATGCCATTATTTGTTTTGACAGCTTATAAATTAGCATTGGATGCCATTATTTGTTTTGACAACTTATAAATTAGTGTTGGATGCTATTATTTATAGAATTTATTAATGCTTTTGTTCTCTAATCTTGTATGGTATTGTTTATTTCTTAAAATTTTATCCTTTCTGGTATATAAATGGATTTCTTTTGTTTGTAAATTATGATTTATTGACTAATTATTGATTGACGTGAATTGAATAAGTTCATTGACTAATTATCGCTAATTATTGAATGTACATATCATGTATATCATGTATATCATGTATGAAATCACTAAATTTGTAAAGTATAAATATTAAAATGTCCTATTAATTTCAACTTTAATTCATATTTACATTTAATTTCACATTAGTGTCCTATATTAATGTCTTGACTATGAACATAAAATGTATAAATGTACATGTGTAAATTAAAATTTCAAACAATAATAAAGTCCATAATTTATGTAACATATTAAGTGCATGAAACCAATATATTAAGCGCATGAAATAAAGTCCATCAGAGTACAACCCATGAACTAAAGTCCAACTAAGTCCTTGAGTCATGAAATATAAAGTCCAATAGAGTACATGAGAAACTAGAAATATAGTCCATGAAATAAACAAATATAACCCATAAAATCATGTTTCTAGGTCATATATTGTCTCTATAATCAAGAGACCTCTTCACGCCATGCAGACTATGTGGATGACCTGAAACACTCTGTACAAGAGAAAGATGAAATCAGATGTAAGACAATGAAAAATGATTTAATGACAATTTAATTTATAATTCATCATAAAATTAAATTACCATCATATTTGGGTCTGGATGCTCTCGTGCACCTGAAGCAACCTCTGAATTCTCTAAATCAATCTACATAAACAAGACAAAGAAAGTTGAAATTAGATGTACAAGTCTACAATAAAAAATGATTTAATTCAATTTAATTTATGATTTATCATATTTTAATTGTATCATATTCTGAGTTTGTGCACCCTCTTCTCTAGGACCTGTTTGTACATGCTCAACTACAAGATGTGTCTCATGCTATAAAAGAAAAAGAATTTAAAACATGTATTAGCTCATATTATATATATATATATTCAATTTAAAATTTAAAATTAAAGTTATATTCAAAATATATAATTTATAATTGAATTTAAATATAATAAAAAAATTTAAATCACCATTTGATTTGGAGCCTACTCTGCATGTCCTCTTGGAGGTGTAACTATGTTTGGGTTAGGGCTGAAAGTCACACTAACAAAGTCCTACAAGATCAAAATTAAAGCATGTATACTTGAATTAGGTTAAAATATATATATTCAAGTTTGCACATTTTGTGTAGATTTTTTTTTAAACAACCTGAAAATCAGAGGCCTCACAAGTAGCCACAACATCTAATGTTTTCCTGATGCCCATTCTCATTGTGGTATCAACCTAGACATACATGTAGACATTTAATGCTTATAATATTTACAAGTGTACATGCACATTTCATACATAGTGAATTTAAAATTCATAATTGTAACTATACTAATGTAAGTTAAACAATTTACAATATAAATGTACCTACCCCTGATCTATGATGTCCGATAGTGGAGGAGTGCTTGACAATCCCTCAGGTGGAATCGACGTGGAAGCTGATTGACTTGCCTAAACCAACATAAATATTTCAAACATTTATGTGATTCAATTATAAATTTAAAACTCAAGTTAAAAATCATTTCATATATAATTTAAAAAATTGAAATCAAAATACCCCATAAGGGTTGCCGAGTAGGAATGGTGTTGATGTATGTACTCGTGGAACGAATGATTGCCCCATCTTTAGTGTCATATGTACACCAAAAATTTTGATTGTTAAAATGTATTGCAAACTTTTCTTTGATATATACATTCATCAAAATTCTTATAAAATGAACGTGTAGATGCATATTTATACATATGTCGTAGTGTCCTTAGGGTGATGGTCTGCTGTAAGAAACTCTACAAATGAACTAATGCGACAAGATGAACCACCCAAATCTCCACATCCACCTGAACTAGGTGTGACCTAATAAGGTCCATAGCATACTTGATGGCAACTAGTACATACATGTGGGACAGGTCTCGACACTCCTAGAGTGGTACTCAAACCAACTCCATAAAACACTCCTCTATCATCATTGTCTCTATGCTCCCCACCCGCTATCGCAGAAGCATGTTGATCAAGGTCTCCTGTGAGTGTACTAAGGGAACCTAATGTCGAGACCATAGCTCAATGATACATAGGTGTGGGAATGGGAGGACCAAGAGCAACAACAAGGGGTTGTGCATGCATGAGGCGTTGGGGATCAACCCTTGCCCCTAACCTCTATTGTGGCATGCTACCACCAACACCCTAAAATGATTTAAAATCAAAATAATTGGGCTTTTTCCCCATAAAAACTCTACATACAGTTTCCTCAAAAGATACAATGGGTACTCCCAATTAGCATGTGGGGGACTATCAAAAACCATATACCATCGATCCAAAAAATGTGCACTCATCTGTGGATGTATGCACCACCTCATGGATATTCTAGATTTGTTGGGAGGAATGGGTTTTCAAGTAATGGGGTCGAGAAAGTAGGGGGCTAGGTGGGCTTTCATTATTTTAAGGTTAAAAATTTGTTTGTAAGAGAGACCGTCAGCATAAAATTATCTCATCTGTTCTTTGTCTCGTCGATGCCTATCTAGATCAGAATCAATGGTCTTGATGACATCCACAATGTTTTGCATCGCAGATGCAAAACATCTCACATGTAGTGGAATCAATGCTTGACTTTGCATAACATTAATTTGATTTTGTATGGATGCAACCTGATCATTTATGTGTGCTTGCAAGCGAGCCTCATCAGATGCAACATGTGTTGGAGGTGGCATATTAGGTGGAGGGGGAGGTGGTTGTAGCTGAGGTGGTGGATTGATGATATCATCAATGTTAAAATCATCCATGATATGAGATATAAGTGTGCACCTGCATTAAATTATACAAAATTAACATACAAACTTAAAAAATTACAAGAAATATTTAAATTTGAAACACACATGCAAATTTGTTTAAATAGGATGTGCATACATATATTAAGATCATATAAAATTTAAACACACATATACATTGATTGAACTTGAGCATGTGCATACAAAATTCAAAATTTAACATGTACATACATTTAAAATAAAAAATACGATGCATAATTTGCATGCATACATCATTAAACTAAACTATGTACATACATACAAATTTCAAAATTTAAGAACTATATGCAATTTTAATACATGTGTACATACTAAACAATAAACTTGAAACATTCACAAAAAGTTCATTTTATGTCTAACACACACACACACACACATATATATTACAATTTTCCAACAAGAGAAATCATGATCTAGTAGATAGTCATAAAATATATAATATTATAAATTCATCATTATAAGTTAATAAATTCCACCAAATTCATAAATTCATGTCACTAAAAATATCCATCTAGAACCAAAATCATAAATTCATGTCACTAAAAATATTCATCTAGAACCAAAATCATAAATTCACGCCACTAAAAATGTCCATCCAACCAAATTTATAAATTCATCACACAAAATATCCACCATTCACCAAATTCATAAATTCATAACTATTTAAGATCATTGTCTTAATTTAGAAACTATTGTGGCTCTCTACTGCATCTCTTCATTTCTTTGCATTTTCCTTTTCAGAATCAGAAGTTCTCCTCTCCTCTAGCCATTGTCGATGCTCATCTAAGATCCCATCCATATCCTTGATAGCATCAACAAGGGTTTGCATCCTACATGCAAACATCCTCATAGGTGGTGCGACACATTCTTCATTTTGAATAATGTTGATTTGATCTTGGATGGTTCTAACATTGGCATTGATTCATGCTTGCAAATGAGCACCATCGATTTCAGGTGGTGGAGGTGGGGGGTTATGAGGTGGAGGTGAAGGTGGTGGAGATGGATGACGTGAAGGTGGATTGCGAATATTATTGAATCGATCCATGTGATCTCTAAGATATGAGTGAACCTGCATTAGATTTGTAATTTCAAAATGTAAGATACATGTAAGCCTCATTTATGTCTAAGGCATGTTACTTGAATGAAAATAAAATTAACTATTAATATAGGAAAATTTATGAATGCTATAGGGTTTAGGGTTTACGGTTTAGAGTTTAGGATTTAGGTTTTAGGGTAATATGATGGCTTAAGGGGATCTAAGTAGTAAGGTCCTAGTACAAAATTACATGGCTTTTAAGTGAATAAAATTTGGTGAAGATTCCCAAGGCAGCCAAATTTCATCAAGGTCCAAGGTAACTTCACCAAATTTTATTCACTTGAGCCATGTAATTTTGTCCTAGGAACTTACTAGAAATAGATCCCCTTAAGCCATCCTATCACCCTAACCATAAATTAATCAACCTAGATCATGATTTATCTCATTCATATTATAATCTTTCACGACCTTATTATTGTTAAATTTGGTTGCCTTGGGCAACTTCACCAAATTTTGAGAACTTATTTGATCCCCTTAAGAAATGTCATATTAGGACCCCTTAAGAAATTGATTTACAATTTAGGGTGATAGGATGGCTTAAGGGGATCTATGTCTAGTGAAGTCCTAGGACAAAATGACATGGCTCAAGTGAATAAAATTTGGTGAAGTTTCCCAAGGAAACCAAATTTCATTAAGAGCCTAAGAAAAAATGATGGCTTTAGGGTTTACAGTTTAGAGTTTAGAGTTTAGGGTTTAGGGTAATATGATAGCTTAAGGGGATCTATGTAGTAAGATCCTACGAAAAAATTACATGGCTTAAGGGAATAAAATTTGGTGGATTTACCTATTTCATTTTAAGGTCCTAGGACAAAATGAATTCTTTAGTGTTTAGGGTTTAGATTTTAGAGTTAAGGGTTTAGGGTTTAGGGAACTTAGGGTGAAGTTTTGGTGTCCATTGGAATATAATGGACTTGCAAGTTAGTGAAGAACATTTTCTTGTGGAATAGTTGATTGAGATAGCTCTTGTTTCAACTGACCAACCTAGATCATGATTTATCTCATTCATATTATAATCTTACACAATCTTATTATTGTTAAATTTGGTTGCCTTGGGAAACTTCACCAAATTTTGAGAACTTCTTTGATCCCCTTAAGAAATGAAATATTAAGACCCCTTAAGACATCGATTTATGATTTAGGGTGATAAGATGGCTTAAGGGGATCTATGTCTAGTGAGTTCCTAGGAAAAAATGACATGGCTCAAGTGAATAAAATTTGGTGAAGTTGCCCAAGGCAACCAAATTTCATTAAGGGCCTAGGAAAAAAATGATGTCTTTAGGGTTTAGGGTTTAGGTTTAGAGTTTAGAGTTTAGGGTTTAGGGTAATAGGATGGCTTAAGGGGATCTTTGTAGTAAGGTCCTACGAAAAAATGACATGCTTAAGGGAACAAAATTTGGTGGAGTTTCCTAAGGAAACCAAATTTCATTTTAAGGTCCTAGGACAAAATGAATGCTTTAGTGTTAGGGGTTTATATTTTAGAGTTCAGGGTTTAGGGTTTAGCGAAACTTAGGGTGAAGTTTGGGCGGCCCTTGGAATAATGGACTTGCAAGTTAGTGCCTAGCTTATGAATATTTTTTATTTTATGAATAGATTGACTATTTCCGTAATAGAAACACATAATTATGTATTATTAAGATTGAGTTTGATGTATATTTTAACTGGATAGTTTTTTAATTGAATATAAGATTATTTTCTTTAACATTTTTTTCATTAATATTTCCCACTTAAATGAATTTTATGATATAAAATGTATAATATAAAATTAGTTAATGTCGAATTAAGTATTTTATTTTTGATTGTTTGGAATTGAAAGAACCTAAAAGAAAGAAAAGAAAAATATTTAGATTCTTTTAGTGTCTAGGTAACTAGTTGAAAAATTGAGATTTTAGACTAAACTAGAAGCCTAATTAACACGTAATTGACTAGAATGAGGGTTAAGATTGTCAAAAGACAACAAACAACACACACAAACAAGAAATGGAAACAAGGCATGACTAAGAGAGATCAAAACATAAAATAGAAATGAATGTTGAATATTATCTAATTAAGTGACAATTGGAAATGGATTGTACACTTGGATTTACGAATTTGCTAACTAAATTTGCAAACAAACATTGATAAAATTTATGAATTGTAACTATTCTTTAACATATTGTTTTCTAATCTAATTATAATTTAACATTGAAACTAAAGTTTAACATATTGTTTTCTCCATACAATGCAAATGAAATTTAAAACATTTATGCAATGCAAATGAATTTTCTTGAGCTCGAAATTAGGGTTTTCAAAATCAAAATGATTTGTTTGATTTCAATTTAGTTTTTTAGCAAATATTTTTGTTTGATTTGAATTTAGGGTTTCAAAAAGCTTGATTAGGGTTTCCAAATGTAATTTTTTTAGTTCATTTCAATTTCTAGGGTTTTGAAATGCAATTTTTTTTGTTTCGTTTCAATTAGGGTTTTGAAATGCAATTTTTTTTGGTTTGATTGAAAAATTTAGGTTTCAAAAGCTAAATTTTGTTTCTAAAATACAATTCAAGGTTCATTTTTTTGTTTCTATTCAATATCTTTAGGTTTCATTGCATTTTTTATCTATTTCTACAATTCCTCATTTCTACTGTTACAAGAAATAAAATGCTTAAAACATCAAATAAATTAAAAAAAACATGCTAAAATCAATTCTTCTATTCACAATTTCAATAAAAAATTTAAAAAATGCTAAAAAATGGGGGTGGAGGCGTACCTGGAGGTTGGATTTTGTTGTTGCTGTCACCCAAAAACTTGGGATCCTGTGTGCAGTGAAAATGAAGTTTTCTACATTTAAAAAAAAAATAACATTACAAAACGGGATCCCGATTATTACAAAACGAGATCCTGATTTTTCTAAATCGGGATCCCATTTTGTACTAATAGGGATCTCGTTCCCTGTCCGTCGGTTTGAAACCCTTTAACAAATGGGATCCCAATTTTTAAAAAGCGGGATCTCGTTTGACATTTAGGCTCGGGATCCTGAAGCAAAACGAGATCCCGATTTTTAAAAATTGGGATCCCAATTTTGCAATGTCAAATTCATTTTTTTGGCTAAGGCAAAAAATTCCACGCTTCGTGGACTCAACTTTGTGCACTTACCCATGACAAGTGTCTTAATCCTATCACATGAGACAACTAAGTCATAAAAACCTAGGACACAAGCATTAAATAAATTCCAACTAGATAAGATAAGTGACAAATAATGCTTCTAGAAAGATTCTCCCCTAATTAATGCTAACTAGAAAGATACCTTCCTAGGACCTAAGTGGACTTAACAATGTAAATAGGACCTAGATAAGACTAGATGGGAAAATTGCTTATTTACACCAATAATTAGGAGTGTTCGTAGCATAATTATGATTTGACATTTATTTAATTGCAATGGGTGATGGATGAAATGACAGGGTGTCACATGGTAATGAAGGTTGCAAAATGTATGGCTGATGGATATGAAATGATTTCTTGAATGCATGGAAATTAAGGAATGTATCGTGGGATAGGATGAATGAAATGATATGTTAGACATATGGCTATATGTATGGAGAAATGTAATGTATGTGGATGGCATGCAATTAAGTTGGCAAAAAAATTTGAATTCATTGACTAGTCTTTCTTTTTGTGCTGTTATCAAATCCATATCCAGTTCAACTGTTTTCCTAAGTGTCTTGTATTTAAATTCAATGGGAAGAACTGTTGTTTTACCATACACCAACTCATAGGGTGTAAATCCTGTTGTTGTCTTCCATGTTGTCCTATAGGCCCATACTGCCTCAAGTAACCTAGCTGCCCAATCTTTTTTATGGATTTGCACTGTTTTGGTCAAGATGTTTTCAATCTCCCTATTTGTTACTTCCACCTACCCATTGGCTTGGTGGTGATAGGGTGTTGACTTCTTATACCTCATTTCATACTCCTAAACCAATTTGGTAGTTAGCTTTGATGTGAATTATGGACCTTGATCTATCACAATTTCTCTTGGAACTCCATACCTTGTGAATATGTCTTCATATAGGAATTTGGCTACATTACCATCTCTAGCAAATTGCAATGCTTTGACTTCAACCCACTTGGTCAGATAATCTATGCAAACTAGGATATACTCCTTGTTATTGGTTGTTGGTGATATCAGGCCAATGAAATCTAGCCCCCATTTATTAAATGGTGCTAGTGCCAACTGTGGTTACAAAGGCATCTCATCTATCTTAATTGGCCTACCCATCCTCTGACATGTGTCACAACTCCTTGTATATTTCACTAAAACCTTATGAAGAGTTGGCCAATAATGGCCAATGATGAGAATCTTTAGTGTAGTCCTTTTAGTTGCAAAATGTCCCCCACAGGGTTCATCATGGCAGGCTTTGAGGATGTCATAGACCTCATCCTCTCTTATGCATCTCCTCATAATATTGTCCATACTAGTATAGAACAAATGACCAGCTACCCAAGAGTATGGGGAACTTTTATGTACCAACTGCCTCTTTTCTCTAGGGGAGAAATGAGGTGGTATCTTCCCTGCTACTAGGTAATTCGCAATATCAACAAACCAAGGTGTCTACAATGTTAGAGAAAATAGATGTTCATCTAGAAAAGAATCATCAACAACACCTTATTCTAATTGAGTGGGTAGTCTAGATAGAAAATTTGTCACCACATTTGTCCACTATGGTGATATCAAATTCTTGCAACAATAACTACCATCTAACAAGTCTTCCACCAACCATAACTTTATTCATTAAATACCTTATTAGAGTGTGATCAATGTGAATAAATTCTAGATACCATGTGATATAGTGCCTAAACTTGTTAATTTCATAGACAACTGCCAACATCTCTTTTTTGTGATTATGTAGTTGAGTTATGCCCCTTGTAAATTCTTTCTAATGTAGTATATGGAATACTCCTTATTACCTTCCTTTTGTCCATTTACTGCTCCTATGGAAAATTCAAAAGCATTTGTGTGTATCTGGAAAGACAAAGTCCAATTTGGTCCTCTCAAGATAGGTGCTTTTGTTAGTGTTGCCTTAAGTGCTTCAAAAGAGTGTTGGTATTCTATGGTCCATTCAAATTCTATATCCTTTGTGAGTAGAACAAATAAGGGTGTTGCAATTTTGCTAAAGTCCTAAATGAATATTCTATAGTAGCTTGCATGTCCTAGAGAACTCCTGACATCCCTTTGTTTTTGTGGCATAGGGAGTGTGGAGATTATTTAAATTTTATTGGGATCCACTTGAATCCCTTCACTTGATACAAAATGTCCTAGCACAATCCCTTGGGTCATCATCATGAAACATTTCTCATGACTTAGGGATAGGTTGTGGTCTTAATACCTCTTCAAAAAAAAATCTAGGTTCTTGAGTGCTGTAGCATAGGTTTCTCCATAGGTTGTATCATCCATGTAGATTTCCATGGAGTCATGTGCAAAATATGAGAAAATGCTTAGCACTGCCCTTGAGAAAGTGGCTAGAGCATTACATAGTCCAAAGGGAAGAACATAATAGGCATATGTACCCCAAGGGCATGTAAATATGGTTTTATCCTGGTCCTCTAGAACTATTCTAATCTGGTTATAGCCAATAAATCCATATTGAATGGAGAAGTACTTTTTGCTTTCTAGGGAGTCAAGCACTTGATCAATGGAAGTTAGTGGAAAGTGGTATTTTCTAGTGGCATTATTTAATTCTCTATAATCCACACATACTCTCTATTTTCCTCCTTTCTTGGGGATAATAACTAGAGGTGACACCTGTGAGCACCTACAAATCTACAAATAGCTTAAACTAATCCATACAAATTAGCTTAATGTTAGTTTCAAGCAAACAAAGTAGTGCTCCTATGAAATAATCCATCATGCCTCATAATGTAAGTAAAATAACAACATAAACTAATTGAAAGCTTAAAGAAGCATCATGCATACGTATTCCATAGTGCATTTGTGCCACTTTGATATGAAAAGTGGCCCTTTCCCAACCCTTTGACAGGCCAAATGATGAAGATGCTATGGATTCAAGTGAAAATAATGGACTTATGCATAAGAGTGTGGATTCAAAATGCATAACTTGTGGATCCAAAATGAGAAGAAAAACCTCTTATTTATAGATGAGATTGAGAGAAGGAGAGACAAAATGGATGAATGTTAGAATAATCTTCAACCAATGGCCAAATGCCACTTGTCAAGAGGTGAGAGGATGAAGGTTGAACACATTTTGATCATTGTGCATGATAAATGATATAAGGTGGATTTTCAAATTTGAAAGTTGGCTTGTTGGAGGGAGAAGAAAGAGTCTTAAATGCCAAGTGGGAGATATGTAAGAGAGGAGTTAAATGCTTTGTTGGAAGGACAAATCCCATCTGGAGGGATTTTAAAAATTAGAAGAATATTCTCCTTTTATGCCATGTTGAGAGAAAATAGGGATTTAATAAATCAATTAAATGTATTTTCATGTGCAAGTGGCAAAATCTAGAGGGTTGGAGTGATTAGGATTAAGATTAATCATGGTTTGATTAATTTAAGTGAAGATTAGGTGATTTTGACTATTGACTTAGATTTTAGGATTAAAATAAATCAAAATGAGAAGAAAATGATTTTGGATTTAATTAAATAAAGATTTGATTTATTTAATCAAAGACGATGATGTTAGAGTTAAATCAAAATAAAGATGAATTTATTTAATTTAAATGGATGACTTTAGAGATTAATTAAATAAAGTGAATTATTTAATTAAAAGAGGGACGTTAGGATTTGATTAAATAAAATTGATTTATTTAATCCAAGAGGTATGTGAGGATTAAATAAAGTTGATTTATTTAATTAAAGGAGGAATTTAATCAAATAAATTGCTTTATTTGATTAACAGAAGAATTTGATGTTATTTAGTTAGATTTATATGCATGATGTTGATTTTTCATGTCTACATTTTGCCCCTCTTTGAAGTGACGTACCTGTTACATTGGTTCAAAGAATAAACTGCCAAGATCAAAAGAAGTATACTAGTACATTGCCCCCTTGAGAGATCGAGCGAAAAGTTTGATTTGAAGGTCGATCTCGCGACAAAGAGGTTCAAGATGGACGTATGGATGGTTATGATGATGATGCAAATGAGATGGTTTCAAGATTCTTAGAATAACCAATCTATATTATCCTAAACAACTTAAAATGATAATGCAATGCATGTGAGGTGGATGAGATGGATGATGCCTATATGGTTATGCAATGGATGTTTTATGTAAATGTATGGTTTATGAGATGCTTAGAATAACAGATCTATATTATGCAATGATGAAAATGTAATGCATGTGAATGATATGCAGCATGTTGATGGTTTGTGGATGCAGGATGGATGCACTGGTGATGATGATTAACTGACATGGCATGATGTTAGTGTGAAAAAGAAGAAATGAGATGATGACAAGAGGATTCAACAAGCCAACTTTATTAGAGATGAGAGATGGATGATTTTCTTATCAGGAATTGGGACTTTAAAAGGGCTACTTACGTTATTTTTTATAACACACATAAGCATGATGTATCAAGGTATAAAGAACCAGGATGGTGTTGCACCTATTGTGATGGACTTTGACTTGGAAATCAGATAGGAGTACTCCTATTCACACCTAACATAAAAAACCTTATTCAAAATATAGTTCAAATATTTCAAATATCTCAAACCAAAACATAGAAAAGAAAGCCTTCCTATGTGGTCAACAAGAAACCTAAAACACCCTCCCTATAAACCAAACAAATCACGCATGACCAATGCTATATTACAAGAATATTCAACAAGCAAAATAGATAAAAGATAATGATCATTTCCCCATTCCTTTCTCTCTAAATACTTTCATTTGGGACATCATCGAGAGGTCATCAAAATGAGCGCAATAAGATAAGTCAAAAGGACAAAGACAAAGTAAACAAACAAGCTAATGTTCTTCATACCTCTAACCAAAAGGAAATGTGTTTTTAAGGATAAGAACCGAAATGATTTCCAATATGTAATTCCCATTGTAGGATGGATACATCCTAAGACATGTTAGTAGATGGCGGCACATCGTTTCGTTTATCCAAAGTGCTTTTTATGATAAATAATGCCCATTGTAGGAAGGATACATCCTAGGACATGATGTTATCAAATGATTGATTTGGGACTGATTGGATGATAAGCTATTGACACAAAGAGTTGACCAACTTGTTTACTTACTGACCTAGACTTGAGACCCTAACGTTTGAGTTTTCACTTTTAACCTGCTAGACTTGTTTTCGACTATTTCACCAAAGGTTGGGGGTGACGATGATTTATTATGAGTGATGCTTATTGCAGGTGAAAGCAAGATGGGATGGATGAATTTTTTCAAATATTTGGATTTTTTTGGAGTTTTTTGAAATATTTTGAGGCTCTTTTTGGTATTTTCAAGATTTTATAAATGTTTTGATTTTCAAATTGTGATACCTTGATATCTATTCTACTCTAAATGTGCAAAATAACTAAGAAATGTAAATGATAAAATACCAAGGACACCTCAAGATTAGCCAAAAGAGTGATATAACAAAAAGGAAAATGAATAAAATGAAACACAAATAGCTTCACCTTCCTTGCTGTTGATATCTCTTTGATTGGCCCTTGCTTGGAATGATTTGTGTGCTCTTTAGATGATGGATTGAATGACTAAAATGCAAGATTAGATGTGCAATATGATGAAGAGAGATGGCTAAATGATGGAAAAGGATTGAGGATATAAATTAGCAGCATGTAGTTATGAAAATTCAAAAGTGTTGAAAATTCCCTTGAGGAGGGGGTATTTATAGAAGAATTTGAATTCTCTAGATAATTCAACGGTCAAGATGCATCCAACAAGGCCAAGATGAAGGGCTATGGTGGGTTGAGAACCCACAAGCCCTCACATCTTGACATGTGGAGGGTGAAGTGGCCAAGGGGATATGAGATGGAAATGAGTTGTCAAGAAGGTACATGAGGTGGAAAAAGGACATGCACCTTGGGGAGTGAGGAGATTTCCACAAAAAGGGATTTCTTGTCCCCAAGTGGGAGTGAAAGAGACATTTGAGGAATTTTGGAATTCCTCAAAAATCTACATGGGAAAAGGAAAGGTGGTTGGGGATATAAATGTGAATTAAAAATTCACATTCCTAGGAGGATCTAGAGGATAAAAGGTGGGCTCCAAAAAGGTGGGACTTGGTCACATGTGGAGATTGTGACAAGTCCAAGGTTCTAGAAGCCTTGGAAAGACAAAATGTGAATTAAAAATTCACATGGGAAGGAGAGAGACATGGGATAAATAAATGAGAATTAAAAATTCTCATAGGAAGGAGAGTCAATATCCAAAAAGGAAAAAAAGAAGAATTGACCAAAAAGTGGTGCTAAAAATGGCTAATGACCTTGGTTAAGGTTGTGCAAACATTGGATTAGGCTAATTAATGGAAGATTAGAGGCAAGTGGCAAATGCAGGAGGATGTGACATTAATCTCTGATTAAAAGGATGCACATCATAATCATGAATTAATTAAATTAATTCAGATTAGGGCAAGGTTATGGAGGATGTGACAAGGAGAGAGAAAGTGAGGAATTTTAAATTAATTTTAAATCAAAAGGAGAAAATGACTAAATTAAATAACTTAGCGTATTCATTTAATTTAGAGAGGAATAAGGTGGAAGATAGAGTATTAATTATTAAATTACATACTTTACCGATACGAGACGAAAGGTGTAATATTACTTTAATAAATTAATATTAACACGATAAACAAAAATGCAGTAAATTTAATCATATGAAAGTGATTAAATTTAGATGTCTACATTTTGCCCCTCTTCGAAATATCATTAGGATAACAGTGTTTCGAAGAAAAATAAAATGAGAATAAGATAAGAGGTGACTGATGGTGATGCCCCTAGCATGGAAAAGGTTAATGATGCCCCAATGACCAGGCTGAATGAATGGGGGAATGGTAAGAGGGTATGCCCCCTCGAGAGGGCGAGCGAGGAGGAAAAGGAGGGGCCCCAGGTGACCTCTCGATAGGAAGAAAAGAAGGACACCATTGGATAGAGCTCAAAAAACTAAGCAATTTTTATTTTTGAACAGAGGTGATCTGACACACGGTTTGCAAATGGCAGCCTCGGAAAGTTTGAGATTAGTTGGAGGAAGAAAAAGTTAAATAAAAGGTGAAAATACCTATTTGGAGGAGGGGGGTTAAAAAGGTAATTTGAAAAATTATCTGGGTCATTTTCACTGTAGCAGTTGAGAGAAAGAGAGGAGAGGAGTGAAAACCGACGAGGAGACACTATGCCAAAGGACAATGACACCGCGATCGTGCACCGGGCGGACGGGGTTCGGGCAATGTACAGCGGGGGTGCAAGCGGGCAGGAGGTGAGTAGCCAGAAAACCCTCAGATTTAATTTACGCACTATTTACATAAAAAATTAAAATTTGGGAACATGGGTTTTGCCGGGGGAAAAATTTAGAAAAAATGGGTAGAAATTAGTTTGTAGAAAAAGGAAAATTTTATGGGAAAAATGGCGGGGGAACTGAGTGGTAGACTGCCCAAGCAAAGCGCGCCGCCGTTGCGGCACAGAGGCGGAGCCACACCTAGTTAGTAGGGCCCTTTGTCTGTGACGATGCCACTGCGGGCAGGCGAGCCACCAGGCTGAGGCTGGCTGCACTGAGTGAAATGAGCCGCCTGAGGCGGAGTCGCTGGCTTGATGATCCACGCCCCGCTTCTGTACAGGCGGGCCACTTGCTCGGGTGGTGCAGCCCCTCTCCCCAGGCAGAACCACCCCTACATGTAATGGGCCAGGCCCATGCTCTGCCAGGCGAGAAGACGGAGGTAACTACAAAGATAGAAAAATAAAATGAATAAGGTTAATGGTAAAACATTCCTTGTATGTAGGGTTTGGCGATTCTGAACAAGCGGGCGGTCGGTGATGGCGGTATTGATAGCAACAATGAGCAGGGAGGACGAGTGGCATTGGATTATATAGGTTAGGGCATTGTATGCGATTTCCAGTGGATAGAGTGCAAAGCAATCTTGTGACAGTAAGTGAGTTCAGTGTGACCATCTCGGCAGGAAGATGACAGCATTCAGAGACGTTTGGCATATTTAAGGCTACAATTCTTTGGCAGTTAGTAGTGGTATCCATAAAGGCGATGTTCACGGAGAGCGTTGAGTGTTGTTTACGAATACATGTGAGGCTACCCCACGGTGAAGAGCTTGATTGGATTCAGACTGATGTTTGACTACATTTACCATTATTCTTGTGTGGATTGATTAGTGGGATATTGCTACCAGATCAGAGTAGACGGTTATGTAACCTACGCTATATAGAGGTGATCCGCCACATTGTCAAGTGGTGGGGGGGACCATTTTCGTGGGGTTCCTATGTATTG
>VDFB02017236.1:52385-83474 GCA_007258455.2 Sequoia sempervirens
ACAGAGCGAGTTGACTAGTATGACATGGGACCGCGACAGGTTACAGGCAGAGGTCGTGGTGTTACAGGCTAGGGGGAGCCCGATGAGTGAACAGAGCGGGGTGCTGATCAAGGGTTAGGAGGTACCAGTCAGCCATCAGGAGATCCCCAGTGAGACTAGGACGAGCTACATGATAGGGTACATTGCCTTGAGCGGGAACTCGGAGATATGGGTTGATGCAGGAGAGGGAGGCCATGGCAGTAGAGCAGACACGGATTATGCAGGCTGAGAGGGATGCAACACAGGCTTAGATACAGGTGATGGAGGCAGAAAGGGATGCGGCACAGGCGCGTATTCAGAGTGAGAGGGTAGTAGTAGAGGTGGAGATACAGGCATTACGGAGAGGGAGAGACGAGGTGGTAGCAGAGGTAGCGACTCTCCGGAGAGAGGGATTTAGCAGAGTTGCGGGCATAGGCTCTCCAGAGGGATAGAGATGTAGCAGTGGCTCGGGCACAGGGGGCTGAGAGAGATAGAGATGCAACAGAGATGCAGATATAGACCCTACAGGTAGAGAGGGATGCTGCGATGGCTCGTGTTCCGATAGGTCAGGGTGAGGGTGGGATGCCTAGAGCATATGTGTAGATTGTGGAGAGAGAGAGGGATCGACTACAGGCAGAGTTGGAACATAGTCGGTTAGCTCAGGAGGCATGGGAGCAGGAGAGGAGGGCCATCACCAGGGACCGAGACAAGTATCGACATGAGCAGAATTCCGCTCGGGATAGTATGAGAGAGGCAGGTTTTTGGTTGGCTGCATATTATGATGCAGTTCCTGATCCGGCACAACGGAGATTCCGTTATACTAGGTATATATCTCAGATGCCAGCACCATCATAGTCATTGGGGACACGGACACGTGGTTACAGTGATTCACCAAGTGTGTCACTAGGTAGAGGGGCAGGACCTGAGTCTCCACAGAGATCAGATGTGGGGAGTTCATTTGGGAGGTGACAGGCTACTGAGTTTTTGATAGATGCATGATGGACTGTGTAGGATGTATTGATAGATATTAGAGATGTTCCTCATCTCTGTATTTTGTATTTGATCATGTGATGTATGATGGACATGTGACAGATATTATATTATTTTGTATGGGATAGTTCTTATTGACACCATGTAGTATGTTTCCTTTTATGATGGATGATTACATGCATGCGTATATGGTATTACAGGTTTATATGGATGGATGCATTGGTTTATTTATGCTCATGTGTTTATTTATGCTCATGTTCGTGCTCATGTGGATGATTGGAATATGAATAATTTTGTATGGATAATCATGCTTATGCTTATTTATGCTTATGCGTTGGTTTATTGGGATGTTTATGTGGATGATTGGATATATGTATTTATGGAATATGGATAGTTTTATTGATGCATGGTGATATGATATGCACATGGTGATATGTTATGTGTACCTATGGGATCTAGGATGATTTTTATATATATTGATGCCTAGTGGATATATGTACGTATATGTGTGTGATAGGTTTTGTATGAATATTTTGTATATGCAGGATGTGATGTATTATGCATCTAACACTTTGTGATGCAGGTGGCGATGTGTGTATGGACCTAACATGTGGTGATGCAGGTGGCGATGGATATATGAATAGTACTTTTGTATTTTTAGAGGAAATAACACATGGCCATAAGTGCCAATAAGAACTGACATGATAACGGGAGGTGGGTATGCAGTGATGGTGAAAATGGATGTCATTTGGCATCTGTCAAAAGGTATCAGTATCCTGAGAAGAATGAAAAAGAATGGAGGAAAGTATTTGCACAACCAAAACCATAGGGTGAATGTAATGCAATGATTATGAAAACGCAATCCTAATTCAATTTGCCTTCTTTGGAGCACTGATTTTTGCTATTAGCATAAGACACGATATACCAAGGTATGGAGGACCGAGGTAGATTAGTGTCTAATGCATGAAACAAACACGCCAGGCAAGAAAGCTATCCCAATACCCCAAAGTCACGAAGACCTTGTTTGGGTCCGGTATTGAGATAACCACAAGCAAAAAAGGATGCCCCAACATAACAAAAGACCACGAGGATCTTGGTGGGTACTATGTGGGACAACCAAGAAGACACGATAAAACAAAAGATCAAGATATGCCCCTATGTGAACCAATCAAAACATGCCATAATATGACGGATTATGGCGGCCTTGATAAGTGATGATAGGGAGACTAAAGGATAAACAAAAACCAAAAGCATCAAAAAGATCGCAATCAATTTCAAATGTCCATTGCCATAGGATCAAGGGGATGGATGGAATTGATGAGGTCTGTTAGGAATGATGTATCCTGTTAAGACCTATGATGGATACGAAGAGATCAGTATGATATAGGATATTCAAAAGTGATTAGATTTGTTGGTACAACTGGGTCTTTCTTGTTAAGGATCGGCTAGATAAAGGCATAGCTTGATGACACAACCACAAGGGAGACAAGACACAACCTAAAAACCTAGGGGGCTCGAGGGTCGATCAAAGATTAGCCTTGCCTACGTGAAAGCGCAGAGCCCTCGTAGTTCATAGGAAAAAGACCATAGATAAAGTGGAAAGAAGACAATGGTGACTGATGATGGACACAAGACGCGACCGACAAATGCCCCGGGGGAGGATCAAATGACCAACCTTGCCTATGTGAAAGCGCAGGGGCAATGTAGTTCATTAAAAGGACCATGGATAAAGCGAAAAAGGGACAGGTGAAGATGAAGCGATGGAGGACCAAAACAAAGTTGGTCCAAAAATGCCCCGGGGGCAGATCACGTGATCAGCCTTGCCTATGTGTCAGCACAGGGGCAACATAGTTCGACGAAAGATGAAAGTGACGCAGGAGGGTGAGATCTAGATGGAGACTGACACGATGGATGATCTTACATGATGACACGGACTGACAGACAAAAGACATAAGCTCAAAGTGGGATACAAAAAAGCTCAGGATGAGGGATAGGTAAGGTGGGTCGTCCAGTGCTCAATCAACAAATACCAAGTGGCCTAGGCTGATGTGGGTGTGGGTGATAGTGTGGATGGAAGCACAAAATAACTAGGATGTCAGGTAGATAATGATTAAGCCCTCTATGGATGATGCCTGCTACCAGGTTTTCACCATCCATACTTATCCAAGGCGCCCACCAAGAGGTGGTTTTCACCATAGGACAGATTTATTTCTCTTTACTATTTTTGGATTTTTGTCACTTCCTTTTTTTTATTTTTTGATTTTTTTAATGATTTTTTTGGCTTTTTGGAGAGGGTAGATCAAGCGGACTTAAGCATAGAACCTTTTCAGATGGAGAATATTAACAGGTTCGTCAAAGGGATCTCCTTCCAGAGTAGTCAATCTGTAGGCTCCAGATCCATATTTGGCACTGATAATGTACAGCCCTAGCCAGTTTGCCTCAAACTTTCATTTCTTGTCACGGTCTTGCTGAGTGTGCTGATTTTCCTTGAGAAAAAGTTCACCAACTTTGAATTGCCTAGGGCAGACCTTTTTATTGTAATGACGTTTGAGACGATTCTGATATACTTGTAGGTGATCATAGGCCCGTATTCTCTGTTCATCCAGTAGCTCTAACTGTGCAAGCTGTGCAACGCGAACATCTTCTTCACTGATGAGGTTCTTCAAAGAAATTCTCAATGAGGGGAGCTCAACTTCGATTGGAAAGATGGCCTCAGCACCGTATACTAAAGAGTAAGGGGTGGCGCCTGTTGGGGTGCGGATGGATATGCGATATGCCCAAAGGGTGGGATGAATGTGAAGGTGCCAATCTCGTCCAGTGTTATTGACAACCTTTTTGAGGATGCGGATGAGGGTCTTGTTGGTTGCTTCTGCCTGACCATTACCCTGAGGATAATAAGGCGTCGACCAACGATGCTGAATATGGAAGGTATCGCAGAGATGTTTCATGGCTTGGTTTTTAAATGGCTTTCCATTATCAGAAATGATGGTGGATGGGATACCATATCTGTAGAGAATATGGTAGAGGATAAATTTAGAAACCTGAGTACCGATGATTTGTGAGAGTGGCATTGCTTCCACCCATTTGGTGAAGTACTCAGTTGCAGTGATGATGAATGTATGGTCGTCAGATGATGGTGGGTGAATCTTGCCAATCAAGTCGAAACCCCATTAAGAAAATGGCCAGGGTGCTAGGAGAGGCTGAAGATCTTATGCTGGAGCGTGAATCAAATCCACATGCTGTTGGCACGGAAGGCATTTCTTGACAAAGTCGCAAGCATCGTGTTCCAATGTAGGCCAATAGTATCCAGCCCGTAAGATCCTTTTGGCCAGAGCCATACCATTTGAGTGAGCCCCACAAATACCACCATGTACTTCCGTTAGTACTGTTTGGGCTTCGGTCTCATTCAGACATCTCAGGAGGATTCCATCATACCTGCGACAATAAAGCGTATCACCAACAATGATGTGTCGGGACGAACGATGGATAAAGGATATATGTTGGTTGCGTGTAAGTTCTGGGGGTATGGTATTATCATGGAGGTAAGTATATATGTCTTGGTACCACGGGGAGGCAAGACCTACAATATCACACACCATGTCAGTGTCAGGAACATCGTATGCAGGGATTAACAGTTGTTCGACAAGAAACTCACACTCTGTTCGATCCTTGGGCATGTCAATCAAAGAACCAATAGTGGCCATGGCATCTGCTGCTTTATTCTGCACCCGAGGGATTTGGTCAAACTGTATGGAGGTGAAATATTTCTTGAAATCGTCCACCATGCGTTTATAGGGTGACAGTTTGTCATCTTTTGTGAGGAATTCATCATTAACTTGTCTGATAACTAGCAAGGAATCCCCAAAAACTTTCAAATGTGTAATGTGCCACTGTTTTGCAATTCTAAGGCCGGTGAGGAGAGCTTCATATTCTGCCATGTTTTTGGTACAAGGAAATGCTATCCTGAATGATTTTGGGATGTAGTCACCTTGAGGGGTGACTAATAGAATTCCTGCCCCAGATCCATTATGAGTGTATGAGGCATCAAAATATAACGTCCAAGTTGGTGCTTCTGTCACTATGTAGATTTCTTCATCTGGGAATTCAGTGTCTAAGGGGTAGGCATCTGCCAATGGTGCTTCGGCCAATTGATCAACAATAACTTGTCCTTTTATAGCTTTGCGCTCTACATACTCTATGTCAAATTCACTGAGGAGCATGACCCATTTGGCCATGCGGCCAGTCAAAGTGGTTCTAAATAACAGATACTTCAAGGGATCAATTTTAGCGATTAACTTGACTGGGTGACTGACATGTAATGGCGGAGTTTCTGTGTACTGAAGACCAGTGCTAGGCAAGCTTTTTCCATAAGGGAGTAATTTAACTCATAGCCAACTAGTGTTCGACTGATATAGTAGATTGTCCTTTCCTTGAGTGACTCATCATGCTGCACCAATAATGCCCCCAGTGCGATGAGGTAGCAGAGATATAAAGCAGGAGGGGCTTTCCTGGAATAGGCGGCATCAAAATTGGTGGATGAGCTAGATATTCCTTGATTTTATCAAAACCCATTTGACACTGTGGAGTCCATCGGAAGGTGGAATATTTCTTCAAAAGATGGGTAAATGGCTGACATTTATCTGTGAGCTGGGCTATGAACCGACGGATGGACTGCATCTTTCCCTAGAGGCTCCTTAACTGTTTTAGATTGCGTGGAGGTGGCATATCCAGGATAGCCTTTACCTTGGCAGGATCAACTTCAATACCTCTGCGAGAGACTATGAAACCCAACAATTTCCCTGACGTGACTCCAAAGACACACTTTTTCGAGTTCAACCGCAACTTATAATGTTCTAACCGCTCAAATATCTTCTTCAGGATGGTCGGATGTTCTGCTCATGTTTTGGACTTTCCTAATAGGTCATCAACATAGTCTTCCATGATGATATGGATGAGGTCATGGAAGATAACTGTCATGGCTCTCTGATATGTTGCCCCTGCATTTTTGAGACCGAAGGGCATAAAATTGTAACAGAAGGTGCCCCAAGGAGTTGTGAAGACGGTTTTGTGTTGGTCTTCAGGTGCAATTCAGATCTGGTTATAACCAGAGAAGCCATCCATAAGGGATAACATCTCATGTCCTACTGTTAGGTCGACCAACATGTCGATGTTGGGAAGGGGGAAATTATCTTTGGGGCAGGCTTTGTTGAGATCCTTAAAATTCGTGCAGACCCGAATGTCGTCGTTGGGTTTGGCCACTGGAATTATATTGGAGATCCATTCGGAGTAGTCAATAGGTCTAATAAAACCCACTTCCAGTAGCTTCTCCAATTCCTTCTTAACTAACAATGTGACTTGCGGATGCATCTTACGGAGTTTTTGCTTGACAGGTTTGGCGTCTGGGCGAATGTCCAAGTGATGGACCACTAAAGCAGGGTCTAAGCCTGGCATGTCTGAGTATGACCAGGCAAAGTTGATGATTCCTTCTTGGAGTAGCTGCACAAAGATCGGATACTCTTGTTCGGAGAGTGACTTGGCTACATAGGTGATCTTCGGACTTTCAGCAGTTCCCAAATTAATTTCTTGCATCTCTTCAATCAGGATAGATGATCTGGAAGATAGCTGAGTTCCCATAAGGGGAAGATGAACATCTCCATCTTCCAGTGCCTCTTCGAGGTTTTCGCCTTCAGATGCGTCCTTTATTTTTACTTTTTCTAGGTCAGGAAGTGCCTCAGGGAGGTTTTCACTAGATGACCTCTTTTTATTTTTCTTATTTTTATTTTTGCGACTGGAGTGTTCGTCCTCCCCCAATCCCATA
This sequence comes from Sequoia sempervirens, assembly GCA_007258455.2. Classification (NCBI taxonomy): domain Eukaryota; kingdom Viridiplantae; phylum Streptophyta; class Pinopsida; order Cupressales; family Cupressaceae; genus Sequoia; species Sequoia sempervirens. The sequence continues at coordinate 59,212 of VDFB02017236.1, forward strand.
AGGTTGACGTACGTGTCTGTAGACATACTGACATGTGTGGTGTTATGTAGGTCCCAATCGATGAGTTCAGGGTGACGAAGGGATAGGCTGATGGTGCAAACGGATAGGCATTCGAACATGGACGATAAGTCAGTGTGATCGACATCATCATACGCATGTATGATGGATTCCTCCTCGGGTATGTCTGCCAATGAGCCCTCATCCATGGTGATATTATGAGAAGTATTAGATGATGTTGCGGGGCTTTTCTGTTTGTTGTCATACCCAATTCCTACCTTCTTTGATAACTGTGGTGTATCGATGGGTTGCAATCGCCCTTGTTCCTCTTTACCTAGGCCTCTACCTTGGTAGTTATTTTTTTCCACGAACTTTGTTTGCCAAGGATACTTTTCTTGAAAATATTTCTTTAGAGGAGTTTCTGGTTCGGGCTCTTCTCGGTAGACCCATTGGCTTATGTCTTCCTCTGGTGCATCGATCTTGACACTCGAAGATCTGAAAGTGGTAGTAGGAATGTTTTTACCGTTGAAGGTGATGATCTTGTCTTCCTTTTGTGAAGCGTGTGAAGGTTGACTGTACTCATGTGGTGATGGTGGCATGGTGGCTACATTGAGGGCCGTATGCATCTCATACTCACCACACCCCTTGTCAATGATCTAGACTTTGGTGACCGAAGGATTAGTGACAGAGGATGGAGTGGTCATCACGGTAGATAATGGATTGGAGGATGACGACTGGGATGCCCCCATTTCAACCCCAGGACAATAATGCAAATGGGGAAAAGATGCTTCTAAAGCTCGACAATATTCGAACGGTTGGGGGTCGGCATAGATGGTGACCTCGTGTCCATTGACTGGGAATTTGAGGCATTGATGGTACGTGGATGGGATGGCTTGCATAGCATGGAGCCATGGGCGCCCAAGGAGGAGATTATATGGTAAGTCCAAATCAAGGACATGACAGGTAGTATATTGGAGCACAGGTCCCACTTGGATAGGAAGACTGATGATTCCTTCTGAATTTCTCTCTGCATTGTCATAAGCTTTGATTGTTATTATTTGGTTGCTTAGGTCTGCTTGAGTATACCCTACCTGTTTTATGAATTTCAAAGTACATAAATTGAGGGCAGAGCCATTATCTACCAAGACCCTTTTTATTTTATGGCGGGCGACTATGACTTCGATATGTAGGGGGCGGTTGTGATTGACGTCGATATTGGGCATATCATCTTGGCTGAAATGGAGGTGATGAGACAAAGCCAAGTGTCCCACCAATGCTTGGAATTGTGTGGGGTCGATGTCATTTGGTACATGGGTTTCCTGCAAGGCTCTATTGAGGATCTCTTGATGTACCGGGGAAGACTTAAGCAAATCCAGAATAGATATATGAGCGGGGGTCTTCCTTAGATGATCAAGGATGTTATATTGAGAGTTTACAGGAGTGGGTTGGATGGGTGGAGAGGCTGCAGGGATGGTGATGCGGGCTCGTCGTGTAGTCACAGCACATTGAGGTTCTTTGGCTTTAACGTGTATCATGGATACTCGAGGTTCCACCTGCTCAATGTAATGAATAACACCTTCATAATTGAAAGGAACATTCTTGTAATTCACATTATTAGCGCTGTTATTTTGGGGATTACTATTGGAGGTGCTAGGACCTTGACTATGGTTTGGGAAGGCATTTTGATAGATTTGCAGTTGAGCATTGGACGACGAAGGTTGGCTGGGGTCAACCTTGATATCTCCTCAATCAATGAGATCTTGGACACAATTCTTCAAACCCTGACACTTATTCAAAGTGTGTCCCTTGATTTTATGAAAGTCACAATATTCATTTTCTTTAAACCATGCCGGCTTGGGTTTGGACTCATCGAATGGTTTGGTGACAGGGTATGCGATGGGGTAATTGATTTGCAACAATTTATTAAAAATGACACTCAAGGGTTCACCCAATTGGGCGTATTGACGTTTGGTGTTCCCCTTATTTCTTTGGTTTGACTGTTGAGGGGGACGAGGTGCCCCCTGGGGTACTGATATGGCGTTGGGTACAGACTGTTGTTGCCCTTGGGATGCATTAGTCACTTGGACATGTTTGGTGTCAGTCACTCCATCATTGACCGCATTCTTGTTTTTGTTCCAGAATTGTGGTTTATCTCCAAATGACCTTTCTTTATCATGACTGTGTATTTTGATGTGTCCTTTGGCAATAAGGGCACGTTCAAGGATAGGTCCCTTTTCCACTATCTCAGCGAAAGTGGTGACACAGTGTAGTCTAAAATTGTGGGCCATGTCAGGATGAGAATTTTCCACGAAAAGGGTGACCATGTCTTTTTCTTTCAGAGGATTTTTCATTCGACTAGCTAATGCACGCCACCGTTGGAGGTAGTTGGTGAAGGTTTCTCCATCACGTTTCTCTTTTAGGAGATATAAAGTGTCCATATCCTTCTGCAAGTTGAAAGAGAAGTAGGATACAAACTGTTCTGATAAGTCTGCAAAAGTTTTTATGGACCCCTTTTCAAGAGTCATGAACCAATCTAGGGCATGGCTTGCTAGACTTCATGGGAACAAGCGCAAGAGATAGTTATCACTGTACATGACTTCTTGACACTGTGCATAAAAATCCTGCAAGTGAGCCTTAGGGTCTTTGTCTCCCTTGTATTTGTCAAATTTTGGAATTTCGAAATGCTTAGGAAATGGGATCAACGAGATGGAGGGATCAAACGGATATGGGCATATATCTTCAAATTTGAATGATTGTTTTGTAGCCCTAGCTTGAAGATCCTTAAGTGCGGCTTTGATTTCCAACAAATCCGAGCTAGCTGGTGGTGGGTTGGGGGGATACTGATGATAGAAAGATGAGGGATCTTGCTGAAAGGGTGTCAGATTGTTGAAAGGTGGGTTTGGATGATTGGATGATAACGTGACTTGTTGGTAAGATGGGGGATTTTGTTGATATGGGAGTTGTTGTTGTGGGGCATAATATGAATTTGTTTGGTAAACGTGTGGGGTAGGTTGTTGAGGAGCTTGGATAAGACGTTGCGTATTGGTTTGTTGGTATTGAGGGTATTGTTGTGATGGCTGGGAGGTCGTGTAAAGCGGTTGTTGGGGAAATTGTTGTTGGTTGTTGTAGTAGTAGTGTTGGGGAGGTTGTTGTTGTGACGTCGAGTGTGGTATGGGCTGAGGTGGGATATTGTGTTGTGGTTGAACCTTTGGGCACAAAAGGGATGCAAGAAAGGGAGATATGGTCTAGGCAGCAGGTTGAGATAGATTGCCATGTGATTGGTAGGATGGTTGTTGTGAAGAGGCCAACACATTGTGTATGGGTTGTTGTGGATGAGATGGTAGGGGGAGTGTAGGCATATTTTGTAGAGGGGGTTGTTGGGTACTACTCGGAATGTTCAGCTGGGGTGTGCCTTGTGGAGGTATTTGAGGCAGAATGATAGATTGGTGAACCTATTGAGGTGGTATGTTGGTGGTCCCAGGAGGCGGAAGCGATGTGGCAAAGGAGGTACCCCCAATGTTGACTGGAGGTTGGTTGGCAGGAGGGGGTGTCGTTAATGGAGGAGGTTGTGGAACACTTTGTGGCATGCTGTAAGCAAAAGGATTATTAGGATCTGGCACTTGAGGTCCACCTATAGCTGAGGTCAAAGCATGTGGGGGATAATTAACCTGATAAAGAATGACATTGCCAAATTCAGGTTGATGCCAACCCTCGACCGAAGGAACATTGGAGAAGTATGAACCTTCAGGTGCATTTTGGGACTCATGGAGTATGTTAGATGGGGCACCCCTATATTTGGACAAGTCAACATTGGAGGGGGGTTTAACACCCTTCTCAATTAAGTGGGCCAAGATTTCTTCCCCATGTTTCTCAAGCAAACGGTCAGTCATTTGCACATTGGCGGGGTTACTAAAATGTTCCTCAAATGTGAGTTCAGGTTGATTAACCATACTCTCTTCTCCATGTGGCGAGTTATTCTGATTCTCAGTGTTGGAGTGTGATGAAGTACCATTATGAGGATCGTGAGAGATGTTGGCACCCTTGTTAGGATCCGATGAGACGTTGATTGTGTTATTGGGATCTTGAGGGTTGTTTGCTTGGGTGTTCTGAGCTTGACGGTTGGCCATTTTCTTTGCCTGTGAACGGGTCTGAACGGGCATGCAAATGTGGGATGAACAAATTAATGACCTTGTCAAATGATTTGATTATGATTGGATGAGGTGAGATTTGGACGAGGTTTGGGTTTGGATCAGATTTTGTTGGGATATATTGATTGGATTAGATTGGATTGGATTGGATTGGATTGGATTTGATTAGATTGGATTTGGATTGGATTGGATTGGATTGGATTGGATTTGGATTGGATTTGATTGAATTGGATTGGATTGGATTGGATTGGATTGGATTTGATTGGATTGGATTTGATTGGGTTAGATTTGGATTTGGATTTGATTGGATTTGGATTTGATTGGATTTGATTGAATTTAATTAGATTGGATTGGATTGGATTTGGATTTGGATTTGGATTTGGATTTGATTGGATTTGGATTTGATTGGATTTGATTGGATTTAATTGGATTTGGATTGGATTTGATTGGATTTGATTGGATTTAATTAGATTGGATTGGATTGGATTGGATTTGGATTTGGATTTGGATTTGGATTTGGATTTGATTGGATTTGGATTTGATTGGATTTGATTGGATTTAATTGGATTAGATTGGATTGGATTTGGATTTGGATTTGAATTTGGATTGGATTTGATTTGGATTATTGGATGGTAAAAGATGAGAGGGAGACCTTGAGTTTGATCAAAGGAAGTTATCCTTAACAACCAAGAGCTTTAATTGATTAAGAGGGTGATTATGACACCGAATCCACCTTAAGATAGGAATGGATTGATTGGGTCGAGGATGATAACTTACGCCACCGAATTCACCTCGAGATGGAGACAAATTGATTGGGGTCGAAGTTAAAGACTAATAATCAAGCTCAAGCGCTATAGTCAATTTAGGTAACCACTTTGTAATACAAGGTTAGGACGGTTTGGCTATGGGTGGCATTTGGTGATGTGAATGGTAGAGTTGTGATGTTTGTTAGGCGAGGGTATGGACTTGTGAATGGAAAATTAAAATGTAAAAGGTGGATTAAAGATGATTTGTGGAGAGTGAATGGGGATTTATAATGGTTAACGAAGATTTGGAGTGATAGAATGGAGGTTTAAACAGATCAAATGGAGGTTTCGAGAGGCTTAGAATGACAAAACAGAGGCTTAGGATGATAAGGTAATGGTTGGGGATGATTAAATGGTGATTTAGAAGTTAAATGAATCCAAATGGGGCAATTTCGGGTGTTTAGGAGGGAAAATCCACCCCTTTGCAGCAAAGATCAAGGCGTTGACAACAAAATCAGGGGCGTAGACAGCTTTCTGCAGTGAAACAGGGGCGCTGCCGCCTTTCTGTAGTGAAATCAGGGGTGCTGCCGCCTTTCTGTAGTGAAATTAGGGGCGCTGCCGCCTTTCTGCAGTAAATCAGGGGCGCTGCCGCCTTTCTGCAGTAAGGCAGTGTTTAGTTTTGATGGCAATGGCTATGGCAAGGATGCAAAGTGATAAAACAAGTTCAAAGTATCAAAAATTTGACAAATTTTTTACAAGTAAACACCTTAAGCAAGCACAATCCTATGATTAATATTACGGGTATGGAAAGACAAAGTCTTAATCTAGGATACACAAGGCTTCTAGGGAGTCCTTAATATACTCTCGATATGTGAGGTACAACCGTGAACACCAGTTCGTCACAAGCGTGAGTCGAGAACCCCAGCGAGATACTGAAAGGCTCAGACCAATTCTTCACGTCTATCTAGGTATCACCCTAGCTTCGGCGCTCTGCCAATTACGACACAACTAGATTGGAGTACAACTTTCGTTCTCCCCCCTTTATATACCCCACCGGTACGCGTGGTTGGAATCGTCCCTTGGGGTGTTGAAATCTCCAAGCAGGTCCCACTAAAAAGAAAACACTAACCGTTTCCAACTACTCCCCAGGCTCACACGAAGTGCAAGGGGAAAGCGAAAACGAATTAATGCCCCCTTGGGTGATACAAGAACAAGCAATCACATCAAGCAATGAAGTTTAATATCCCTAATTAGACTATGTTCGAAAACAACAAAGATAATTTTTAAAAATCTGATCAAGTAGAGGACCCTGCAAACAAATGTCAGTTGTCTTCTTCTTCGTCCTTGGTCAAATTACGCCACAATACGCTGCAAAACGTTAGCAAAAAAATACCAATATTCTTGCCAAAACAGTGTTAGAGGGTTACTACTCGAAAATAGCAAAAAATGAAAGCAAAAACGAATCTAAAATGGCTATTTTACCTTCCAAACTGTGTTGTTTTGGGGCGCTGCCGCCTTTCTGTAGTGAAATCGGGGCGCTGCTGCCTTTCTGCGGTGAAATCAGGGCGCTACCACCTTTCTGCAGTGAACAGAAGGGCGCTGCTGCCTTTCTGTAGTGAACAGAAGGGCGCTACTGCTTTTCTGCAACAACCTTTGTCAAATTTTTGAGAAAAACAGTTAGTTGTGCTCCTCCCCCTGCAAAAATAGTGTTAGAAAAGCCCTCTAAATATATTCCTAAAGACAACAAACGCGTTAGAAGAAAATAAAATTTCAAATACGGGGCACTGCCGCCATTCTGTAGTGGCCAAGAGGGCGTTGCTGCCTTTTTGTGGTAAAGCAGAGGGCGCTGCCGCCTTTTTATGAGTTTTTCCTACAAAATTCTTAACCAAAAGGGGAGGTTAAATGCAAGACCCGTTTGTGGGTCCCACCAGGCGTGCCAGAAATGTGATACCTTGATATCTATCCTACTCTAAATGTGCAAAATAACTAAGAAATGTAAATGATAAAATACCAAGGACACCTCAAGATTAGCCAAAAGAGTGATAACGAAAAGGAAAATGAATAAAATGAAACACAAACAGCTTCACCTTCCTTGCTGTTGATATCTCTTTGATTGGCCCTTGCTTGGAATGATTTGTGTGCTCTTTAGATGATGGATTGAATGACTAAAATGCAAGATTAGATGTGCAATATGATGAAGAGAGATGGCTAAATGATGGCAAAGGATTGAGGATATAAATTAGCAGCATGTAGTTATGAAAATTCAAAAGTGTTGAAAATGCCCTTGAGGAGGGGGTATTTATAGAAGAATTTGAATTCTCTAGATAATTCAACGGTCAAGATGCATCCAACAAGGCCAAGATGAAGGGCTATGGTGGGTTGAGAACCCACAAGCCCTCACATCTTGACATGTGGAGGGTGAAGTGGCCAAGGGGATATGAGATGGAAATGAATTGTCAAGAAGGTACATGAGGTGGAAAATGACACGCACCTTGGGGAGTGAGGAGATTTCCACAAAAAATGATTTCTTGTCCCCAAGTGGGAGTGAAAGAGACATTTGAGGAATTTTGAAATTCCTCAAAAATCTACATGGGAAAATGAAAGGTGGTTGGGGATATAAATGTGAATTAAAAATTCACATTCTTAGGAGGATCTAGAGGATAAAAGGTGGGCTCCAAAAAGGTGGGACTTGGTCACATGTGGAGATTGTGACAAGTCCAAGGTTCTAGAAGCCTTGGAAAGACAAAATGTGAATTAAAAATTCACATGGGAAGGAAAGAGACATGAGATAAATAAATGAGAATTAAAAATTCTCATGGGAAGGAGAGTCAATATCCAAAAAGGAAAAAAAGGAAGAATTGACCAAAAAGTGGTGCTAAAAATGGCTAATGACCTTGGTTAAGGTTGTGCAAACATTGGATTAGGCTAATTAATGGAAGATTAGAGGCAAGTGGCAAATGTAGGAGGATGTGACATTAATCTCCGATTAAGAGGATGCACATCATAATCATGAATTAATTAAATTAATTCAGATTAGGGCAAGGTAATGGAAGATGTGACAAGGAGAGAGAAAGTGAGGAATTTTAAATTGATTTTAAATCAAAAAGAGAAAATGATTAAATTAAATAAATTAGCGTATTTATTTAATTTAGAGAGGAATAAGGTGGAAGATAGAGTATTAATTATTAAATTACATACTTTATTGATACGAAACGAAAGGTGTAATATTACTTTAATAAATTAATATTAACACGATAAACGGAAAGACAATAAATTTAATCATATGGAAGTGATTAAATTTAGATGTCGACACATATTTTCAAATGTTTTGGGGTTTTCCGAGATTTTGACAAAGAGACTAATCTAAAGACCTATCCTAGGGGCCTCAGGACCTAATCAACCAGATTAGCCTTGCCTACATTATACATGCAGAGACCATGTAGTTCGACTGACACAGACTTGATTATTGATGAAATATGAACAGATGGATTGCCAATTTATTATGACAGACTCTTAAAGGATTGAACTAAGTGTCTTGGGGGATGATCAAAGATCAACATTTCCTACGTTCAAAGCTTAGAGACAATGTAGTTTGACAAGACAACTTTGTTTTTTGACTTTTTTGACTTTTTGACCTGTTTTAAGATTTTGATATGTTTTGAATGTTTTGGGATTTTTTTAATTTTTCGATGTTTTTGGATTTTTTGATGTTTTTGGATATTTTGATTTTCTTGTGTTTTGGATTTTTGGATTTTCTAATGTTTTTTAATTTTTTGATGTTTTTGGATTTTTGGATTTTTGGATGTTTTTGGATTTTCTTATTTTGGGGACTTCAAGAACATACACGAATTTGATCCGATGAGAATATGCCCCTAGTGTGAAACAAAAGACTACTCTGATAGAGGCAGGACAAATTGGCCTTGAGAATGGGTCGAGTAATACTACGAGGGATCATAACACAAATACACGATCAAGCTATGATGCAGACACAGATGGGTGATGGATGGAAATAACATAATGGATGGATGATGGAAGTGTGATGGATGAATGATGTAGAACAAGCCACAAAGATCCTAGTGGATGGAAAGTGCTTATTTACACAAGGTGCCTATTTTCTAGGTTTTCATCAAGGTACTTGCCCAAAGCGCCACCAAAGTGGTTTTCACTAAAGGATGATTTTTTTTTCTCTTTACTATTTTTTAATCCTTTTTTTTATTTTTTTGGATTTTTTGTGTTTTCTATTTGCCAGGTTTTCATCAGGGTAACCATTTTTTCAGGACATTTTCTATTTTTTTAGTATTTTTGGTTCTATACCTTGAAAGATTTAGGCATAATTTTTTTTGAGATGGGAGTTGTTCATAGGCTCCTATAGAGGTTCCCCTTTGGGTGTTGACAACCGATATGCCCCTGACTTGTAACTCACTGTGATAACAAAGGGTCCCAACCAATTGGGTTCAAATTGAACTTTGTCGTTTGGGTTTGGGATGTTCTTTTGGTTCTCTTTTAGCATAAGTTCTCCGACCTGGAAGGTCCCACTCTTGATCTTCTTGTTATAGTTCTGCTTGAGTCAGTTCTGATACACCTCTAGATGGTTCAATGCCTCCATTCGCTGTTCATCTCATAGTTCCATCTCGTTCAATCTTGACACCCGATATTCCTCATCTGTGATGAGATTCTGCAATGATATTCTCATTGATGGGAGCTCGATTTCAATGGGTAATATGGCTTGTGATCCATAGACCAAGGAAAAGGGGGTGGCACTCATGGGTGTGCAGATGCTTGTTCGATAGGCCCAGAGGGTGAGATTTAGTTGGAGATTCCAATCATGACCAGCTTCATTGACCATTTTCTTGAGGATTTTCAGGATGGTCTTGTTTGTAGCCTCAACTTAGTCATTTCCTTGGGGATAATACGGGGTGGAAAAGTGATGTTGGATTTTAAATTTATAGCATAGGTCACAAACATCCTGATTTTTGAATGGTGTCCCATTATCTGAGATAATGGCTTGTGGGACATTGTAGCGACATATTAAATAGTTTAGGATGAACTTTGATATCTGCTTTCCAGTAATGTAATTCATAGGAATGGCTTCCATCCACTTTGTGAAGTACTCAGTGGTGGTAATGATAAAATTGTGGCCACTGGATGAGGTGGGGGTGATTTCTCCAATGAGATCGATCCCCCACTGTGAAAAGGGTCAGGGTGTGACAATAGGGTGTAGCTCTTGAGCTGGTGCATGGATGAGGTCCCCATGCTGCTAACATTGTAGACACCTTTTGACAGTCCTGTGCTTCTCTTTCCATAGTAGGCCAATAATGCCCTGTCCTCAGCAATTTCTTGGCCAAGGTCATACCACTCGAGTGTGAGCCACATATGTCATTATGTGCCTCGATTAAGGTGGTCAATGCCTCCTCAACATTTAAGCAACATAATAGGGTTCTCTCAATGCTTCTTCGGTAAAGGGTTTCTCCTAGGATGACGAAACATGATGCTTTCTTGACAAAGGTTTTCTTAAGGTTTGAGGTTATATCGACTAGGAGGACTCCTATTCTTAGATAAGTGTATATATTATGGCACCAAGGATCACCGGGACCAATGATTTTGCACACAAATTTTGAATTTGGTACCTCGAATGCAAGAACGAGAAGCTGCTCTACCAGGAATTCATGTTTTGGGACATTACGAGGGATATCTAATAGGGATCCAATTGTTTCCATGGCATCTGTCACTCTGTTGTTTGCTCTAGGTATTTGCTCGAATGTGATCTTGATGAAGGATTCCTTAAGACTTTCCACCAATTTCTTGTATGGAGTTAGCTTGTCATCCTTAGTCTGGTACTCATCATTCATTTGATTGATTATTAATTGCGAGTCCTTATAAACCTTGAGAGCCATGATATGCCACTACACTGCTATTTTGAGTCCTATAGTTAGAGCCTCATATTCTACAATATTGTTTGTGCAAGGAAATGCCAACTTGTAGGATCTTGGCATGCAGTCTCCCTGTGGAGTTATGAAAAAGACCCCAGCTCCCGATCCATGATGTGTGTAGGAACCATCAAAGTACAAATCACAGTGGTTTTCTATGCTCAAGTTGAAGATGGACTCATCAGGGAACTCTGAAATTAGTAGATTCTCTGAATACATTGACGCTTCTGCCAGTTGATCTATAATAGCTTGTCCTTTGATGGCCTTACGTTCCACGTACTCAATGTCATATTCTGATAGGATCATGACCCACTTGGCCATCCTTCCTATGAGAATTGCTTTGGAAAGCAAGTACTTGAGTGGGTCGATCTTGGTGATGAGTTTGATTTTGTGTGTTAACATGTAGTGTCTAAACTTCTATGAGGCAAACACCATTGCTAGACAATCTTTTTTGATGAAGGAATAATTAAACTCATGCCCTACCATGGTTTGGTTGATGTAGTAGATGGCCCTCTCTGTTCTATTTTCATCATGCTGAGCTAGGAGAGAACCAAGAGTTGCTGATGTTATTGATATGTAGAGGATCAGAGGCTTTCTTGGGATTGGTGGCATACGCATTGGAGGTGTGAGCAAATACTCTTTGATTTTTTTAAAGGCCTGATCGCATTTGTCATCCCACTTGTACACTAACCCCTTGTGGATTAGGTGAGAATATGGGATTGACTTGTCTACTAGCTGAGCTATGAACCGACGGATTGATTAGAGCCTACCTTGTAAGCCTCTCAACTATTTCAATGTCTTAGGTTCCTCCATCTCAAGGATTTCCAATTTCTCTCATAGACACAATGCATCCCAACAGCTTCCCTGATTGTACGCCGAAGACACACTTCTTTGGATTAAGGCAGACCTTGTATTCCTCAAGTCTATCAAAGATGACACTCAATGCTGCTATGTGGTCCCTTATCTTTCTAGATTTTTCCAATATGTTATTGATATAATCTTCTACAGTATTATGCATCATGTCATGAAAGATAAGGTCATGGCCCTTTGATATGTTGCTCCAACATTCTTTAGGCCAAACAACATCATGTTCCAGCAATATGTCCCCAATGGACAAGTAAAAGTTGTTTTGTGTTGATCTTCTTTGGCTATCATAATTTGGTTATACCTAGAGAATCCGTCCATCAGTGAAAGAATCTCATGTACCACGGTCATATCTACAATCATATCAATGTTAGGAAGCAAGAAGTCATCTTTGGGACATGCCTTGTTCAGGTCTCTAAAATCTATGCATATACAAATGCCCCCATTGGGCTTTGAAATAGGAACCAGATTTGATACCCACTCTGGATAGTTGGTTGATTGTATGAAACTTGCATCAAGTAGCTTCTTTAATTCCATTTTGACTAACAAGGCTATTTGGGGATGCATTTTTCTGAGTTTCTTTCTAACAGGATTTGCTTCGGGGTAAACTGTTAGATGGTGGACCACAATCTCTGGATCAAGCCCAGGCATGTTGGCATAGCTCCATGCAAAGTTGACCTTTCTCTCCCTTAAGAAAGCAACTAGGAGCTCCTATACTTTTGACATTAATGATTCAACATAAAATGTGATATGCAAAGTTTCCTCTATTCCCAAGTTGATTGGGTTGCTCTTCTCAGCTAGAACCGTTGACTTTTCCTGATGTAGAGCACTAAGAGGAATATTGAATCCCTCATCCTCGGGTGCATCAAAGAGGTTTTCACCATTGGATACGTCCTTTTTTTTTACTATTTTAGGGTCAAAGAGTGCCATAGTGTGGTTTTCACTCAAAGACCTTGAGATTATTCTCAAGTTTTTCTTTTGCGACTAAAGGATTCAATCGTCTCCCCATAGTAAGCTTGTGTGTCCAAAATGATATCAAACCTAGCCTTGTGATCTACGCATGGTACTGTGCTCCGTAGTCCCATGAATTCAAAGAGCGCTTCATCATTTTTGAAAGTGTCCAAAATTGGTGGTCCTCGTTGGTTGTAATCGATGAGCTGGGGGTAGACTAGGTTGATTTCAAGGGTTTGACTGGTTGACTCAAATGACACGGTACTAATAATGAAAAGAGAGGAATTCTCAAAAATCATAGGTAACTTAGTTATGGAATCTTCCTCATCATCACTATTACTACAAACATCGATTATATCAAAAGTGAAGTTGTCTAAAGGTAGACTAGTGGATACGAGTAATTGAAGGGCGACTGTCGTTTGCTAAGGAGTTTTGACCTTCTTAACTGGGGGATTTTGGCCACATATGGTTATACTCAGAGGGGTACATTCGAGGCCAATATTTTTCATTCGCATCTCAAGAATGATGGGTATTAGAAGCTCATTGTCATTTTTTCCAAGTTTTTTGTTTCTGTCGTAACCGATGGCAAGCATCATTTGTAAGCCTTTATTGCTATCATCCATAGGTAGATCGGTTGTCGGTCTATTGTCTTGGTACAGGAGATGGGATGGGTCCTCTTCTATTACTTCCTAGTCGAGATCTCCCTAACTTTTGAACCTAGAGGAATCTGCTATGAAAGTTTGGGATGAGGAAGCATCATTTGATTGTGGTCGTCTTCGTGACCTGGGAGATTGTGGTAACTCTCCTACCACAAAAGCATTTTTTGGAATTGTATAATGTCCACACCCATTGTCTTGGATAATGACCTTAATATCAAAGATGGTGGGGATGGCGGGTGTCTCTGTCGCAGAAGTGGAGGCAAGAGTAGCTGGATCAATGTATGCAGATGAGGGGCCCTCATCGTTCTTTGGCACTTGGGGGATTTTGTAATATTTTGCTTCTAGGATCTTACAGTAAGAAAAGGATTTAGGATCCCCATGGATAGTGACCTCTTGGCCTTGGTATGTGAACTTGACACATTGGTGGAAGGTCAATGCTACTGCTTGCATCCCATGGATCCATGAACGCCCCAGGAGAATGTTGTAAGGCAAATCGAGGTCAAGGACCTGACACATGGTTTCCATAATTGTTGGCCCTACTTGAATAGGGAGTTGGATAGTTCCCTGAGACACTTTTATTGATCATCGTAAGCCCTGATTGTGATGCCTTTGCCTTTTTCAATGGAATCCTCTGAGATTCCCAAATTCTTTATGAGCTTGAGGGAACAAATGTTTAAACTTGCACCTCCATCCACTAAGACTCTCTTGACTTTCTTCTTATGCACTAGGACCTCCAGATGAAGTGCACGATTGTGAGATGGTTGGGTTGGAAAGTCTTGATTAGAGAATGTAAGAAGATTTGGGGTAATGATGTTTTTGACCATAGCTTGGAATTGTTCATCATCAAGATCTGCGGGGACGGTGGATGAAGCCAATGCTTCTTCAAGGATCCTTTTGTGGGTTGATGATATCTTCAGTAACTCCATGATGGAGATCTGAGCTAGAGTCCTTTTCAACTGATCAAGGACATTATAGCCACTAGGAACAAATCTCTAGTTGGAAGTAGGTGCTCTAGGAGGCTGAGATGACCCTGTGATGGTGATTTTTCTGCCTCTTGTGGTGACTCCACAATCAGCTTCGGCTCCTTTGATGGTGATAATAGTGCAATAATCATCTAGGGATGCGACGACATGGTCATATACATGATTCACACTTTTGAATGCACCCTTCCCCTTATCATTGTTATTGTTCCCTTTGTTGTTATGATTGGGCATCAAATTCATGTAGATCTTGAGATTTTCATTTCCCGCTGGTTGCTCCACATTTATGATTTTTTCATCAATGAGGTCTTGAATTAAGTTTTTCAACCTCATACAATTGGCAGTTGTGTGTCCCTTGATTTTGTGGAAATCACAAATGTGATTTTCATTGTACCATGACAGTCTTACCAAGGGCTCTTGATAGTTATCATAGGTGGGGATTGTGATGAGTTTTTCCTCTACTAGTCTCTTCATGATGGATTCAGCTGATTCCCCAAGGGTTGTATACTTCCTCTTGGGGGAGTTTTTGTTTCTCTAAGGTGGTGCCCTTTGATCGTTCACATTGTTGACTGTTTGATTGTTTGGTTGCTGAGTCACAATGTTAGCTTGTTGATTGTTCTGATTATTGTTTTGGGGTGTTGGTGTGTTTTGTCGACGAGCACTAATGACAACTTTGGCGTCGACAACACCATCATTGGTAATGTTCCTATTTTTTTCCCATGTGTGAGGTTTGTCATTGTAGCTGGTGGATGGGTGATTGTTTTGTTGTTTAGGATATGCAGGTGTCCCTCCTTGTGTAATAAGGGCTCGTTCAATGTTAAGAACCTTGGAGATCAATTGGTCATATGTGGTGATACCTTGCACCTGAAGATGAAATGCCAAGGTTCACTCTAGATTGGAGATGATGGTGCAAACTTGTTGCTCTTCTGGCATGACCCATTTGCTCCTATTGGCCTTGGATCGCCATCGTTGTAGGAAAGAAGCAAATGATTCATTTTTTCCTTATTTAAGAGTTGATAGTTCCTCTAGATTGACATCCATACATGTGCGAACCCTTTTCCTAGTACCTACAAAACAACATTAATAAATGAGTTAGATAAGGAATTACAAGCTAAAACAAGGATTCCGCATGAAATCCATTTGCAAACTCAAAATAGGAAAAAATTGATGAAAAACACAATACAAAAGATAAAACTAGATTTAATCCTAATTAGAGAAGCAAACACTTGATCCCATGGGGGAATTGGTGCCAATTTGATGTGAAAATTGGCCCTTTCCCAATTCCTGTGATGAAATCTTGATATGTTGAAAATGATATTGATCCCCTTTTGATGAAAGATGAGAACTCCAAGCCAAATCTACAAAAAGCCTAGCTAAGAATTCAAATGATGGATGAGAATGGCTAAGTATTTTAGCATGGTAACTTTGCAATGTTTGTGGATGATAAAATGAGGAGAGGAGCTCTTCATTTATAGAATTTCAAGATGGATGAATGCCCAAATTTGAGCAATGTGGGACTAACATTCATCTAATGATATGATGCCACTTGTCAAGCTATGAATGGATGATGGATGTGCAAGATTTGGGGTTTTTGCCAATAAATTCCAATATTTGAAATTTAAATTTGTTGAAATGACATGGAAGAGGGAAGGGAAAATGAAATAAATGCCACTTGGCTCAAGGCAAAAGACATGTAAGAGGTTTTAAATGCCTTGTTGGATGTACATATTGACTTGGAATTTTTGAATTCAAATTGAGGGAATATTCCAAAAGATGCCTTGTGAGGAAAATAGAGATTTAATAAATGAATTAAATCTATTTTCATGTGCAACTTGCATTATCTAGAGGATGTGACATGAGATGAGGTTAAGTTAATCAAGGGTTAATTAATTTAACAGGAGATTAGATGATGTGACTTATTTTGACTTAGATTCATGGGTTTATTTAAATCAAATAAGAGAGGAATATGATAAGAGGCTAATTAAATAAGGATTTTGATTTATTTAATTAAAAGGGATGGTGCTAGATTAAATCAAATAAGGTTTTAATTTATTTAATTTAAAGGATAGACTTTAGAGATTTAATCAAATAAATTGATTATTTAATTAAATAGGGATAATTAGATTAGATGGATTGATTTAATTAACAAGAGAAATGACTTGATTTAGATAAAGTGATTTATTTAATCAAGAGAGGATTATTGATGAATTTAATCAGATAGGGGAATTTGATTGAATGATTAGACCGAGGAATGACTCAGGAAGAAATGATGTTAGTAAGTCAAGATCATATGCATGATGTCAATCAGTATATTTTACGTCTACATTTTGCCCCTCTTTGAAATAATGCACTCGTTGCGTTGGTTCAAAGAATATATGATCTCGATCAAAGTCAAAAGATTTTTGATATTTAATACTTGCCCCACTGCTGCCTAGTGAGAGAAATATGCCAATATAATGCCCCCTCGAGAGATCGGACGAAAATTTTAATTTTTTGGGTGATCTCACAAAAAAAAAGTGACAAAGTACCCGATAGGGTCCGAAAGAGGTCTAGGAGGCTAAAAACATGTCTAAACACAATAAAACGATGAAAAACAAGCCTCAAACAGACAAAAACAGGTTCGAGGGTCCAAAACACTATCAAGACAGCCATTTAGGGTTAAAAAACCCTAATTTTTAGGCTTAAAAGGGGCCCGAGGGGTCACTTTCAAGTCATTTTCACACACCTTCACTAACAAACCTTAAGATTCGAGCTCTGACCCTCTAACAATCTGGCGCAACGACAGTTTCCTCCACATTTCAAACCGAGTTCAGACCTACTAGCGGCCAACTAGCATCAGGGCACCGGTATGTGATCCTTACTGAAGCTTAATTTTTTAATTTTACGCATTTATTAGCCCCTTAAAGTTGAGTTCGCCTCTAGTGGCACTATTATAGCTCTGTTCGGCACTTGAAATGCCCCGCTAATTACCTTCTTGTGTTGCAGCGGTGCAGTTTGGAGTTTGGAAACTCTGCCGCTGGGCTCGGGCTCAGCAGGCCGGTTTGGGAAAGGTGTGTTGCGTTGGCGCCCTTTTCATGAAAATTGCGACACTGGGGCTAAAGTGTGCCGCAGTGGCACTTTTTGGCTGAATTTAGGGTCCAGCATCGGAGTTTGAGGAAACTCAAACTACGATGCCATCACACATTGCGCCGCTAGAAGCGACCTTAGAGCGTTAGGCCAAGATTTTTCCAAAATTTTTAACATGTTGACTTTCCTTGATGTAGGATGGGCCTAGGGAGCTTTGCTCTTGAGAGCATCGGTCACGGGATTTGGCGAGCGTCCTACGGGACTTGAGTGACCGAGACCAAGACCAACTAGGAGCCACTAGCCTATGGCACATTGCATACGCAGCGCTCGCGCGCACACACCTTGGGATGTTGTCAGCGTTGGCCAAGAGGTGGCACAGCCAGACATCATCGTTTCATCTTCCTACTAGTAAGGCGACCATCACTTTCGAGAATGTTTGGTGCATTCTTCGACTGCCCATTCATGGCCGACGGGTGATCTACGACATGGAGAAGGGACGTGAGTGCTACATCCGAGTCCTCGCCACTCGAGATATTATTTATTGCGAGGGTCAGATCGAGCTAGAGCGGTACAGAGTTATAGAACCCCCTTCTGCTGGGCAGTTGCAGTGATCATTTCAGGTTTGGTTGCCCTAGACAGACGAGGGCAGTATTTCAGTCCGAGCTGGGGATACTGCTGGGAGAGGATGGTCCGGGATAGGTCGGTTCAATTTGCATGGGGACCCGTCCTTCTGGCTTCACTCTATAGAGATTTACATGAGTATGTATACGTTGATGGCAAAGCACTAGGAGCTAGAGTGACACTCCATGTCTGGGCGTGGGAGCACATTTCTGTGCTACATCCACAGGTGGTTTTGGTTCCGATGGGGGTAGAGGATGCCCTCGTGGCACTATATAGAGGCAGTGTGTCCTTCACACACACTAGCGAGCATGGGATCCCCTACTGGAGGCGGGTCTTGGATGAGATGCTTGTCTTTACTTGGCGTCCATACCTTGGTCAGCCCGGATGGGCCAATGATGCTATTCAGCTCTTCTATTGCAGCCAGGATTGATACATGCAGGGCTGGGAGCACATGATGATTGAGTGGTACCTGCCCAGGCACGTACAATGTCAGTTTGGAGAGCCACAAGATCGGCCCAATGATGGTTATGTAGCCGTCTTTGCACGCAACATGACACAAATAGCATGGGGGCCTGACATTCCTACCGCAGAGGCAGTTGATAGCTTTTGACAGTTGGTAGCTCGCCTGTGGGCTTATGATCAGGGCCTAACAGATCCAAGGACCACACAGGCTTACAGAGATTGGTTCAGACCTCCCCTACGGTTGACCATTCCAGGTGAGGATCTAGAGGCACACAGGGTCAGAGGCAGGGGGAGAGGATGAGGACGAGGGCGAGGACCGAGGGTCAAGATTCAGCAAGATCCACCAGGGGTGCCCCTAGTTCTACTAGGTCACGGGGATGTCCATATGCAGGATCAGTAGCAGGATCTACCAGTCCCACCACCACGAGCCGAGGGTGAAGACTAGGTTCACGCGAAGCCACAGGTATAGCTGGCAAGGTAGGCATACACACTGGATGCCCTGATTTTACAGTTGCAAGCCTAGGTTTAGGCAGTGACAATAGAGAGGGACTAGGCGAGGGTTGAGAGAGAGCAGCTCAGAGTAGAGAGGGACCAGGCTGTGTAGTAGAGATAGGCTATAGAGCTATAGGCAGCCACAAAGCTAGGCCGCAGGCAACAGATTGAGAGCATGACAGCCTCCTCATCTTAGGGTATAGTGTCGATGCGATCCTATAGGGATGCTATCCGAGAGATAGAGTACTACCGTCGGGCTTACCATGACACTGTACCTAGAGCAGATTGGGTCCCTAAGTACTGAGAGCGGGCTAGCCAGAGACCACTAGAGGGTCACGGTGACAGGGGTGAGGGTAGCATTCACAGAGATCGAGCGTGATCCAGATGATACACACTTTTTGTGCCTTATGGGCTCATTTTTGATAGTCTGATGGGCATTTTGTACTAATTGACATATATGTATAGTGATCCGATTATTCTTTGTACTATGACAGTTGATGATATGATATATATATGAGCCGATTATGATGTGATGCAATGTGTACTCCTTTATTTATGCATGTATGATTTATTTCTATATGCTTTGCAGTGATGTTTTATGGATGCATTTATATCTAATGATGTTTATGCAATGATTATGACTAACAGATCTATATTATGCTGACCTATGATGTGATGTGCAATAATGTTACTATATGATGATTTATTTTATGCCAATGTGATATGTGATATGGGTTCTAATCTGTAAAATGATATGATCTATGGTATATGCAATAATGTGTAGAAAAATACATATATATGAGATGATTTATGGATGAATGTGATATGATGCAATGGTCGTGATATGATGCTAATGAAATGGTGTTAGTGCATAATGTAATTGAGATGCTTAGAATAACAAATGTTATTATCCTAAATGATGATGTATGTGATGTAATGATATGTTAATGCAAAGTGATATGCCGATGCGTAATGTAAATGTAATGTGATGATATGATGTCATGATGTTATGCAAATATTTATGCCTAATGAATTAAATGCTTATATACATATTGCTTATGATTATGCAAAGATGATTATGGAATGCTTTTGTAGATGCTATGTGATGATTTAGATGGTAATATGAAATAAAATGCAAGTGAATGATGAGATGCAATGTAATGGGTGAAACGCAATGACATGGATGCACCTATTTATGAAGAATGTTTATGGTAAACTACAATGCACACGTTTCCTTTATGCCATATGCTTATGATTTCTATATGATATGTTTATGCAATATGCATGTGATATGCTAATGATTTGTTGATGCATGATCGATGACGATGATGGTGATGATGATCAACTGTCATAGTACTTTGTTAGCGCTATTATTAAGAAAAGAAGAAGTCATTTCAACAAGATGCAAGATGACACAAATGCAGATGATGATGATGATGATTACTTGCCAAGGAATTGGGATTTTCAAAGGGCCAAATTTTCTTATGTTTGATAACACACGTGGTACGATGCATCAAGGTATAGAGAACTAGGATGGTGTTGTACCCTGTGTGATGGACTTTGACTCGACAATCAAATAGGAGTATTCTTATTCACACCTAACATACAGAAACCTTGCTAGGATGTATTTCAGAAATTTCAGACACCTCGGACCAAAACACGGAAAGGTAAACCTATCCCTATAATAGTCAACAATTTTCCCTAGACCTCTTCCATACATACCTAACAAAGCAAGTATTCGCCGAGGTTATATTGCAAGAACATCCAACAAGCACAACAGACAAAAGATAACGATCATTGCCCCATTCCTATTTCTCTAAATCCGCTATTTTGGGATATCATCGAGATGTCCTTGGCATGAGCACAAAATAAGATAAGTCAAAAGATAAAGACCAAGTAAACAAACAAATTGATGCTCTTCAATACTGCTAACGAAAAGAGGATGTGTTTTCTAAGATGATAACCAAAACTTATTGCCAAAAGATAATGCCCATTGTAGGAAGGATTCATCCTAGGACATGTTAGTGGATGGCGGCACATCATTTCATTTATAAGGGATGATTGATATGAGACCTATTTAGATGATGTGTTACTGATACGAAGAGATAACCAACTTGCTTACTCACTGACTTAGACGTAAGACTTGACATTTTGAGTTTTCACTTTTAATCTTCTAGACTTGTTTCCAATTGTTTTACCAAAGGTTGAGGATGATGATCCGTTTATTATGAGTGGTGTTTATTGTGGGTGCAAGCAGGATGAGAGGAATGGATTTTTTTCAAATATTTGGATGTTTTTGATGTTTTGCAATGTTTTGAGGTTGTTTTTGGTATTTTTTGAGATTTTGCAAATGTTTTGATTTTTGATTTTTCAAATGTTTTGGGTTTTGCCAAGATTTTAACCAAGAGACTAACCTAAAGACCTATCCTAAGGGTCTCGAGGGCTGGTCGACAGACTAGCCTTGCCTACGTTATACACACAGAGACCACGTAGTTCGACTGACAACTTGACTGATTTACAGATGACGATATACATGATGAGATGTCAGTTTATTATGATGGACTCCTATAGGATTGACCTAAATGTCTCGGGGGATGATCAAAGATCAACCTTGCCTACGTTCAAGCTCAAAGATGACGTAGTTCGGCAAGACGACTCTATTTTTGATTTTTTGAATGACTTTTTGACCTATTTTTGGATTTTGATATGTTTTGATGTTTTTGGATTTTGTGCTTTTTCGATGTTTTTGGATTTTTTGAGATTGAGGACTTTAAGAATATACAAAAATCTGATCCGATGAGAACATGCCCCTAGCGTGATGTAATAGACTACTCCGATAAAGGCAAGACAAACTGACCTTGAGGATGGGTTGAGGAGTACTAGGAGGGATCATGATATGAACACAGGACCAAGCTATGGTGCATATGCGAGTGGATGTGTGGTGGATGGAGACCTAAATGCGATGGATGATGGAAGCAAAATGGGTGGATGATGCAGATCGAGCCATAAAGATCCTGGTGGATGGAGAGTGCTTATTTACACAAGGCGCCTGTTTGCCAAGTTTTCACCAAGGTACTTGCCCAAAGTGCCACCGAAGTAGTTTTCACTAGAGGATGATTTTTTTGATCCTTTTTCTGATTTTTTTTCGATTTTTTGGATTTTTTGCTTTTTTTTTGTCACCAAGATGCCTGTTTGCGAGGTTTTCACGAAGCCAACCATTTTTTTAGGACTTTTGCTGATTTTTTTTGGATTTTTTGGTTGTATACCTTGAAGATTTAGGCATGAAACTTTTTGAGATGGGAGCTATTCATGGGCTCCTGTAGAGGTCCCCTTCGGGTGTTGATAGCTAATATGCCCCTGACTTATAACTTGTTGATGACGAAAGGTCCTAACCAATTAGGTTTGAACTTGCCTTTGATGCTGGGGTTCAGGACATTCTTCTGATTTTCTTTTAAGACTAGTTCTCTGATTTGGAAAGTTCTGCTTCTGATTTTCTTGTTGTAGCTCCATTTGAGTCTATTCTGATAGACTTGCAAGTGATTTAAAGCATCTATTCATCTCTCATCCAGTAACTCCAACTCGTTTAATCTTGACACCTGGTAGTCCTCATCAGTGATGATGTTTTGCAATGATATTCTGGGGGATGGGAGCTCAATCTTAATGGGGAGTATGACTTCTGATCCATAGACCAAGGAGAAGGGGGTGGCGCCAGTGGGTGTGCAAATGCTAGTTCGATAAGCCTAGAGGGTGGAATTAAGTTGTAAGTGCCAGTCACGACCTGCGTCATTGACTATTTTCTTGAGGATTTTGAGGATGGTTTTATTTGTAGCTTCTGCTTGGCCATTGCTTTGGGGATAGTATGGGGTGGAGAAGTGATGCTAGATTTTGAATTTATCGCACAAGTCATGAACCTCCTGGTTCTTGAATGGTGTCTCATTATATGAGATAATGGCTTGTGGGACACCGTAACAACAGATGAGATAGTTCAGGATAAACTTTGAGATCTCTTTCCCAGTGATATACATCATGGGTATGGCTTCAACCCACTTTGTGAAGTACTCAGTTGCAGTTATGATGAACTTATGGCCATTGGATGAGGTGGCTGTGATTTTGCCAATGAGATTGAGTCCCCACTGCGAAAAGGGCCATAGTGTGATAATCAGATGAAGCTCTTGAGCTAGAGCATGGATGAGGTCTCCATGCTGTTGATATTGTAAACACCTTTTAGCATGATCATGCGCTTCTCTTTCCATTGTGGGCCAATAATACCCTATCCTCAGCAGTTTCTTGGCGATGGTCATTCCACTCAAGTGTGAGCCACAGATACCATTATGAACCTCGGTTAGAGTGGTTAATGCCTCCTCAACATTTAGACAACACAACAAGGCACCTTCTATGCTTCTACGGTATAAGGTATCACCTAGGATGACAAATCTAGATGCCTTTTTGATAAAGGTTCATTTTAGGCTCGATGGTAGGTCAGCGGGTATGACTCCTATGCGAAGATATGTGTAGATGTCATGGTACCAAGGATCACCAGGACCAACGATTTCACACACATATTCTGATTCTGGTACCTCAAATGTGGGAACGAGAAGCTACTGAATCAGAAATTCATATTTTGGCACGTTATGAGGGATGTCTAATAGAGACCCAATTGTAGCCATGGCGTCTGCTACTCTATTGTTGGTTCTCAGAATCTGCTCAAATGTTATGTCAATAAAAGATTCTTTGAGAGTCTCCACCAATTTCTTGTATGGAGTGAGCTTATCATCTTTAGTCTGATATTCATTATTGACCTGATTTATGATCAACTGAGAGTCCCCATACACCTTGAAAGCTATGATATTCCATTGCATTGCTATCCTAAGGCCTGTAGTCAAAGCCTCATATTTCACTTTGTTGTTAGTGCAAGGAAATTCTAGTTTGTATGACTTCAGTATGCAATCCCCTTGTGGGGTGATGAAGAAGACACCAGCTCCTGATCCATGTTGTGTGTATGAACTATCAAAGTATAGTTTCCAATGGTCAGTTACATTGAGGTTAAAGATGGATTCATCTGGGAATTCTGATACAAGAGGATTCTCAGCATAAATCGGTGCCTTTGCCAGTTGATCTACAATAACTTGACCTTTAATGGATTTCCACTCCACATACTCGATGTCATACTCTGATAATATCATTACCCATTTTTCCATTCTGCCTGTGAGCATTGCCTTTGATAGGAGATACTTGAGGGAATCAATTTTCGCAATGAGCTTTATCTTATGTGCCAACATGTAATGTCTAAATTTTTGGGATGCAAACACTACTACGAGGCAAGCTTTCTCGATGAATGAGTAATTTAGCT